>JABEVS010000557.1:0-38531 GCA_018290735.1 Coelastrella sp. MACC-549 | reverse complement strand
ACTACGGTGTCAATGTGAGCATAATGGCGGTCGAACCGCTCAGCATGGATTGTTGTTGTCCGCTTCTGAAATGGGGCGCGGGGCCGATGGCAGGATTGCTATGGTCAATGGGTAACTTATATATATACACACAGACTGTTGCACTTGTTCGTTGTTGTAAGTTGTACCTGCCGGGCGAATTTGGAGCAAGCCGGCCAAGTGTTATTTTTTCATTTGGCCTGTCCGAACTCGACCGATGCACACTCTTGATTCTTAAATGCAGATGTTTTTTAATTTTTTTACATCCCCATTGCGATGGCAGAACGGCTGTGAAAGTGTCCGTGGAATAAGCGCAAAAATCTGGCCCGGCCCGCCTGTTGCAACTGCACAGAGCTCCCCGGCCTGTCACCTTGACCGACGCACATTCCGAGGTGTCGAATGCACGTATTCTCAAGTTACTTCTCCAAGGCGATGGCAGAACGGCTGTGAAAGTGGCCCTGGAATTAGCCCAAAAAATCCGGCCCGTTTGTTGCGGAATGCCCCCTTCGATTCCCTGCCATCTGCCTTTTTGCTATTGGGGTACCCCCTTCGATTCCCTGCCATCTGCCTTTTTGCTATTGGAGAACACGCCAAAGTCCTCAATATGCACATTTCCCTGAGTTTTCAGGGTAACGGCCGGTGTAAACCGGAGGCAGGAATGTGCTCCTACCCAAGCGCCCGACCCTGCTGGCCCAGCAGGGGTGTGGATCGAAAGCGGCTTGAGAATATTCTCAAGTGAATGTACTAAGTCACCCTTGTCGAGATGTCCCCACCTAGGACTCTACGGAGGCCTTGGCTCTCGGCATTGTATGGGAGGGGTTCTCGGGTGGTTTCCCCCTTCACAATTGAGATCGGTTAATCATGCACTCTGCCTTGTCCGAAAGTGGATTGAATTCACTGGGTAGATTTGAGGCGCGGGGCCGATGGCAGTAAATGCTATGGCTGCAAAGTACTGATTATTATTATTATTATACTATGTATAGAAGGAAGGAAGTTACCCTTTCCGGCCGCAAGGCCCTTGGGAAAAGTACTTGGTGGCTCAGCCACGCTGGCACACCAAGATTAAACCACCCTCTGGGTGCCTTCAAGGCACTAACCCACTCAGTGGGGGTATTGGATACACACCAACGCAGACACCACTGCCATACAGATATTCTGTATGGCATACAGCATGACACAACAGATGCCGTACACAGCACAATAAAAGCACCAGCCTGTCGTGCAAGATAATGATGATAAGTCGGCGAATGCCACTGCCATACAGATGATCCTGTATGGCACACAGCATGACACAACATATGCTGGATGCAGGTTCTTACGCCTGTGAAAAGCCATACAACAGAATGAGGAAACTGCATAACACAACACTGC
The DNA here is from genome assembly GCA_018290735.1 of Coelastrella sp. MACC-549. Taxonomy (NCBI): domain Eukaryota; kingdom Viridiplantae; phylum Chlorophyta; class Chlorophyceae; order Sphaeropleales; family Scenedesmaceae; genus Coelastrella; species Coelastrella sp. MACC-549. The sequence goes on along the minus strand of JABEVS010000557.1, from coordinate 37,142 downwards.
TGTACCATGCGCTCAGCTGGCAACCAGACATGAAGCATGATGATATCAACATCAACCATGTACTACCCATGACATGATGTTGATCATACCTACAGGACAGAAACCAGTCAGCTATCATTGCCCCAGCACCTAACGCACTGGGGGAGGTTACTTGAGCGGTGGCAGCCAGCAACAGCTGTATTGCTACGAACTGCTGCAACAGCAATGCTGAGAAACTGCCACAGGGAATGTCAATCTGCCAATCACGTCACAATATACCAGAGCGTAAATACAGCAGAGTCACAGCTGCTCATATGGGGGATGCTACTGTAAGAGCATGGCAACAAATCAACTGTTACAGTGCAAACAATACAACTGCTGAATGCGGCTTGGACTGCTGCTGCTGCTGCTGCTGCTGCTGCTGCTGCTACTGCTGCCGCAAAAACAACATCATGCATTAGGTTAATGCAGGGGTGAAACCACACACTGGCATGCAACTATATTATACTATGTATAGTATACAGGCTGTAGCCTAGATAGTATCTATATGGTATACATGCTGTAGCTATTTATGCTACAGCAGCCTGCTGAGCTTGATGCTGAGCTTGATATGATAGCGACACTATCACTCGCCGGGGCCCAGCGAGTGATGCTGTCACGCCAGGCTCGACAAGTACATACCATACATAGTATATTGAGTGTCAATACCAGGAGTTGAGGCGTCAATTGAAGTCTCGGATAACTTCTGACTTTATAGTGAGGATTGGTTTGATGGTGTTGAGGAATACTGTACGATGTGGATTTACACCCCCCATGAGCTACTGTGTTGGCTCCTCCGGGGCGCCCCTCTGGGGCCAGGTTGTATGGTATAGGCATATTGTCATAGTAGCTACTACCACTGGCAGCTCATCATGAGCTGGCGGCGCCAGTGCACTTCTAGAATGGGGCGCCGGGCCGATGGCAGGGTTGATCAACTCATGAGCAACATAGTTCGGCCATCGAAACTCCATATGCATCTGGATTACAGCGCTAGCGCTTCAGCCAACAAGCATTCACAAATACTGCAATCAATGCAGTTTTTCCCGTTTATAACCAAGGCAAAGGAAGCAGAGAAAGCATCTCATAACCGGAATCATTCCATGATGCCCCCATGAGCGACTATGTTGGCTCCTCCGGGGCGCCCCTCTGGAAATTTTGCAGAATGCATGCAGTGTGGGTAACAACTATTACTACCGTAGTGTATATGTGTATGTAGTACATGCAGTGCAAAATTGATTTTCAACCGCTTCCTGAGAATACATGGACGCCTTGTTCATGGTATTCTACTTGTTGTGCTGACTTTTGAAAACACTGGCCATCCACAACAGACAAAAGGGGTCCTTACTAAGCACACTTCTATGATGCGGATATGATGTGAAAGGCATTCTGGCAAAATGCATAAGTAGTGCATCCGAGGTGCTCCTGTAGAGCACGGACTGAACTGAATCTATATAGATAGTCATACATGACGAAGAGCAAACCATAGATCTATGTAGATATGGCCCTACTCACACAAAAACGCCGTGCACAGAAACTATCTGATATTCTGCTGACAACGGGCTGAGTCAAAGACACCACAATGCTCAGTTACCCCAACAAGGGCATCCACCTGTGATGAGCCATCATGATGGCTCATGAAGAAATAGACACGACAAAAAAGCCCTGACAACATTCACACATAACCTCTAGGCGTTCCTCACAGATTTGTGAGCAGTAAACAGGCAAAGTGCATAGGCCGTGTTGAAGGTCTTTCAGAATCATGTGCACAGAAGTCATTCTGCCATTGCTTTCCATGTGCTACCCAACGATCCCAAGAATAAGCACCCTGCAAGGCTGTGTACCTTACCTCTAGTACAAGTTGCACAGTGTGCTGCAGGATGTATATATTGGTCAACAACACACACTGTGTGGAGTTTCCATCCAAAAAATGTGCACATGCATTCTTTACAGAGACACACACTCATTTGGCAATCCACTCTGTCACAGGTGATATAGGTGGTGGAACATGACATTGAAGCCAGGTCTTAGCAATTGCTTGCAACTACGGTTGTTTGGCAAGCATGCGCATCATTCCCTCTGGGTGGCAATCCCCTCTGCATGGCAGCTCATGTATCCGCATATCCCATCATATGTGTGAATCATCTTGACAGTCAGTCCCCCTTACACCATTTCGTACTTGTCAGCTCACAGGTGTGATACCAGCAGACATGCAGTTGGACTCAGCACATCGAAGCAGTCACTAACTGCTCCCAGGGAGGTATGAGCCGATCAATTCTATCTTTATGAAACAATAGAACTCAGCCAGAATGTCAAGGGCACTGTGCTCTAATGGCACTGACAACATGATATGAATCAACAATGGGACTGACGAAGATCACATGCCTTTGTCATCTGCTAGACGATATTTGGAGATCTAAAGACAGCCATATGTCACTGATTGAATCCACTACCAGTGATTTCAAGTTGTCCTACATAGGATTTAGTACTACTGGTTTCCACGTAGCTAGCTGGCATCACATGATACAACACAGCACCTTTTTAATTGTGAGATGTGAGACATAGTGTCCCCCCCTCCCCCCAACACACACGACCTAGTACAAAAAAAGAACCGATCACTTGCAGTGACTGAATACAACATAGTACTCCCCTTACACAACTGTACACCACGATTGGCTCAGCCCTCTGACACTGCTATCATTCAGCAACAAGCTGTAACCTCAGGCATGAGTTATGCTTGTTGTGGATGCAATGTCACAAGGCTGAACTAAGCTTGTCAGCAAAAGCAGGCCACTTACTAGTAGAAATGTTTTCCATTACAACCTTTCGGCGCTGCGGTGCAGGGTGAGCTGTTGGTTACAGTACATGGGTAACTGTAGTATTATAATCAGTATCCTGTTGATATTATAATATAACAGAAACACATATGACTACGGTTTTGTTATCAGCAAACACATGAAGATGTAGAAGCTACTGATCATCAATTAGTACTGGAAACAGTTGAATTTTTCATGCAGGAAAAGTAGAAACAGAGATATGATATGTATACTCCGACATTTTTGCTACCATTATGAACTCGGTGGATACTCCACCACCCCGTTTTGGCATTTATTCACCAACAGCAGCAGTGCAGGAGATGATATCCAATACCTTGACAATTGGTCACCGAATCTCCTCGACATCAAACTTGGCAGCTGCCACACCAGTCTGGTTTGAAACTAGTAGCAGATCAGAAAGCAGATATAAAGCATCTTGTAGTTGTATATACACCTCAGTCACCACCTGAAGGAAGCAGATCTGCAACAAATCAGCACAAGCATACCCACAAGTCCAGTGGTTTTGCAAGATGAGATTCAGCCATGATCCTGCAAAAGGTTACCCCTCGAACAGAGAAGAAAAATAGCAATCATATGCAGCTTGGACCTCCGCACCACCAGCAATCCCAGCAACCCTGCAGACCCGGGTTCAAATCTGGCTTCCAGCAATGTACTTTTCAAACTTGTTCATCTCCATCCTCCAGGCCTTCCACGTCAGCCAGCATCTCCAGCAGCCGCTGCAGCACCAGTGGCATTGTCGGCCGGTCTTCAGCTGCCCGGGACCAACAGGCCTCTGCTAGCGGGATGTAGCCGGGGTGAAGGCCGGCCTGCACAGCAGCAACAGCAGCAGCAGCAGCGGCAGCAGCGGCAGCAGCAGCGGCGGCAGCAGCGGCGGCAGCAGCGGCAGCAGCAGCGGCAGCAGCAGCGGCAGCAGCAGCGGCAGCAGCAGCGGCAGCAGCAGCGGCGGCCCTGTGGTGTCAGCGCATCAGCAGAGAGGCTGCTCCTCTGATCCTGATTGGCTGCATGATGCATTGTGAGCTTTACAGCATGTGGCAATTGCAGGGAAGGTTGGGGATACCACCAGATGTTCAAACCATCAACATATATCAACTCAAAAAGATACAGCGGCTGTATCTGGCTGCAAGTTAACACTGTTGCGGCAAGGAACAGCCTTGAATAACAAACAGACATTGTCCATGATGATAAGATCGAATTCTGCAGAAAATGTGCAATTAAGTTGGGCCAAAACCCATATAAATACATTACCATTGGCATCCCATGATAGATAACGTATATAAACATATTGATAGTATTTGTAGGTACAAAGACAGCAACCATGCATACACCAGATAACAGGACTACAAACCATTTTCCATGATGGAGAATGTTGAATTGATAATAAGCATTTTTCTGATAGATATGATAGATTCATACAGAGAAGTATTTCTTCTTTATTATTATCATGATAACAGTAATATATATATTATCATACACACCTGCTCAGGCTGCTGTGGCCAGGGTCCAGGTCTCAGGTCCTGTGTAACGACCTTGTGGATCACTTCACCGTGGTGAAGACCGGCAAAGGGAAGCTGACGGGTCACAAACTCCCACACTATATAACAGAATAACAACAACAACAACAACAACAACAACAACAACAACAACAACAACAACAGCAGCAGCAGCAGCAGCAGCAGCAGCAGCGCCAGCAGCAGCAGCAGCAGCAGCAACAGCAGCAGCAGCAGTGGTGGTGGCGGTGATTGAGACAGGAGTTGGGAGGCCGGCCTGAAGCAAGCTTGTCAAGACACACATACAAAGCAATAATCGTATGCGCAAATTTAGAGACGTAAAGCATCGCCGAGGTTAGATGCTCAAAAAAGAAAACATATGTATGTGCTTGCTGGCTTGACAATTCTATAATCTTATGAATGATACATTTTTAAACAATGATATAAATCCGCTTGTGGTAATGAAATTTGGAGCTACTCAGAGCCACTCACTCATGATTCCAAACGAGTAGCTGCAGGACCAGTGGGAAGGTTGCCAGATTCAGCAACAGCCACAGCAGCAGCAGCAACAGCAGCAGCAGCAGCAGCAGCTTTGCATTATTATATTCTAGAATTGAATGATCATGATTGCTGTTGATGATGATTGATGACACTCAAGTTCGCTTTGCCGTTCCCCCCATAGAATTTTTAAAGACACCAGCCAGCAGCTGACTTCACATGTTACACAGTATTTGTTTCAAATCAGCCTCATATAAAGATCATAACAATCATGATCATTCAATTCTAGAATACCCCATAAATACCTTCTACCAACCTATCAAACCAACAAACACTATGTAGCTAGACCGCCAACAGCCTTATATGAAGATCTTAACAATCATGCTATAATCACTTCATCGTATATGAATTGACCCTATGTGAAATACTCCTTGAATCACAACTTACACGTCAGCAGCTGGTGTGAGCTTTCCCGCCACCAGACGTTCAGGAGGCATGTGAGTAACAGTCCCGTAACGCCTTGTTGACAAGTGTGACTGCCCAAATGCCAGAGCACGACTGAGACCAAAGTCAGCAACCTGTTTTGTTTTTGCCATCAAAGCAGCAGCAGCAGCAGCAGGAGCAGCAGCAGCGGTGACGGGCAGCAGCAACAGTGGAGTTAATTTGGCAAATCGACTTGAAGGGAACAGCTTCAAGATACTGATACTGATGACCCAGACCTTCAGATCCATGCACCACCAACGCACGTTGACAGATCCAAAGTGTTACTGTTTTGTGTTACCTCAGCACACTATAACACACCTTTAACAACAGTCCATCTGGGTCCAGTGGTTCAGACTTCAAGAGGCAGTTCTCACACTTCAGGTCTCCATGACACACATTCCTGCTGTGGAGGTAGCTGATGCCTGCTGCCACGTCAGCAGCTCGACGCAGCACACGACCCTGGCAGCAGCAGCAGCAGCAGCAGCAGTGGTCAGGGCTGATTAAGCACTGAAATGCCAGGTGATGCTGTTGGTCATAATTATTTGCATCAAGTATAATCACACAAAAGCCGTTTATATGTTCGCTCACGTAAAGAAACGTTCACGTAAAGAAACAATAACTAATTACACACAGTAGCAAAGCATAGAACAAGTGGAAAATGAGTGCTTCAAAAGTAATTCCTTCTCCAACACACAGCAACATATTCTGTTAATAACACACAACAATATGTTTTTACCATGGATATCGTATTGGTTTCTGGCTCTACAAACAGTTTGCCGTGGCGTACTGCTGTTGCAAGATTGCCCTGGTCCATCAGATCCATAACTATCCAGGTCTCACTGGCAGCAGCAGCAGCAGCAGCAGCAGCAGCAGCAGCGGCAGCGGCAGCAGCAGCAACAATTCAGTGATTTCAACCACACGACAAGCAGAAGCCTGCATGCTCTGATACCTGTCACATACAGTGGCATTGTCTTCTGTCCAGTCCCTGTGTATACTTTTGTGATATCGTCCTTTTTTATTATTGTTTAAATCCACAACCCCAGTGATGCCTATCCTACGATGCCACAGGTTCTGCATAAGCTTGCTGCAGATGACTTGCTGCCGATTTGATCATTATTTTGCACATCCAATTGGACAAGCAAGGAAGGAATCTAGCACAAAATTGGCACAGAAGAACAAACACAGAAGGGAAAGAGATAGTAAACCACAGAATACCTAGAAAATAATCTGGCATACAGTTCTAAAAGCGGTTCAAAACTACTGAGTATTTAAAGATGGCTTACGTGTCAATAGAGGGTGCTGGTTGTCCTGCCGCACCCCGCTGTATGACTGCCCAGGTTGATGGCAGAGTGAAAACACCAACAGCACCTTCTGGAAGAAACATGTCATCAGAAGCAACAGCAGATGGAGCGCCCTGGAGACATATAGCAGCAGCAGCAGCAGCGGTAATTGACTGTGATGGATGCACTGACAATTCATTTACACTAATACCAAAAAAAGCATCAATTGCATTCCCCGGTGAAGCACACGCAGCAACATGACTATGAACTCAATGCAGCAACTGAAGCACAAGCAGCAGAATGACTATACACATTTACTATGTTATACTTTCGGTGCGTAAATTCACTGCAGCATCTTGAGCCCAAGCAGCAGAAGGACTGACAGACCCACTGCAGCAGCTTAAGCCCAAGCAGCTGAATAACTACAGACCCACCAGTGACTGGATCACAAGCAGCAGAATGACCATAAACGTTCATTTACCCATAGTTCATTATTTTGTATGAACTATGGGTAAACCCACTGCAGCAGCTGAAGCACAAGCAGCAGAAGGACTGACAGACCCACCAGTGACTGAGCAGCGCTGTCTGGATTTATCATCATCTTGCTGTAATGCAATGCCCTGACTAGGTTTGGGTGTTCAAAGCTCAGGCTGAGTGCCAGCTCATGATTGATTCGTTCAAAGTCTGTGGAGGAGTGCGTGATAATCTTCACTGCTACAGGGGAGCCCTGCCATGTGCCTGCAATAAGAAATTTGACATTATATTTGTTATAATATACATAAAATACATATTAATACTATAATTCAAAACGTCACGCACACAGAGAAAAAAACAAGGAGGGAATAGTTGCTCTGAGCAGCAGAATTGTCATAGTGGCAATGATTTTCACCAAGTTATCTGTGCAGAAAAATATGTACACACCTACCCAGTCAGACACTTTAAGTTTCCCAATCACCAGATCACTTTGATTGCAATGCCAAGGTACCTAGCATGGCACCTAATTCACTTCAGGTTGCAGCCTGGGTAGCCAACAGATTACTTATGATTTTATATCTAATCATTACATCATATTTGATGATTATGATATCATCATTGAATAATTTTGATGATTATACTATGATAATATATTATGATGATTATATTACATCAATCTATCTCTGATCAGATACAAACCATGATATCTATGATTTATATCTGATTATGAATGCATGAGTAAGATTTATTGATGTATATATATAAAATGAAACATATGGCATCTCTCACCTGAGTATACACGTCCAAAGCTGCCAGCCCCCAGCAGAACATTCAGCACAATACCATCAGGTGATGTAACAAGGTTTGTTGAGCCCGTACCACCGGACCTGCAGGACAATTTCCCCAATATTACAAAATAACACTATAAAGTACCAATTATGTATGTAAAGTACTATGAGTCACGGTTGGTAAGTGTTGAGAGTAAGGAACCAAAAGATATGCACATATGAAAACAATAGGAGCAGATGATCACTCCAATGGATCCTCTGCCTTGACAAGGATGCAACAGATCAATTACTCTTGCCATACTTGCATGCAAAAAATGGCAAGAGTAATTGATTGCCCTATTAGTGACAGCTGTATGTATCTGTCTGCAATCTACAAACACTGTATTTTATGCTTGTCCCCAAATTATAATGTTCAAGGTGGCAAGGTCACTCACCTTGCAGTGGCTGCTGAAGATCTGCCTGTTATACCCAGCAGCCGTCTAGCAGGGTCACTCGAAGCCAGGGATACTGCCCCAGATTTACCACCACCTCTCAGCCACTTCCAGAAGTGTTTGTAAGTGTGACCACCAGAAATACCGGCAGACCCTGGAGGTTGCAGCAAGGCAAGGCAGGCGGGATGAAAGCTTCAGGCTCCTGTAAACAGGTCCCGGAAAATCCTAACCACCCAGTACAACACAACGCAAGCAAACGACTTAGAATCAAGCTTGCACCCTGCCAAAACCTTCACCAGCGGGCCAGAATATCGCTTATGATGTGATTTCTTGTGATGCAATTGATGATAATGCGCATATTATTATCTATATACACTACACGCTGTACTGCAGTATCTGCTTTATTTCTAGAAGAAACACTTGACAAAAGATATTTTCCAGAGAACCAAATTTTCTAGAAATTACATATACTATGTGTACCTGCACCCGCACTGCCGGTTGCATACATCTTTGAGTACTCCAGAGGGTCCAGCTGACAAGCCTTTCCTGCAGCAGCGCCGGCACAGTGGCGACGCCGGAAACGCACATACAAAGCACCCACAATACAGGCCAGCAGCAGCACAGGAACTGCATAACAACAGCAGCAGCAGCAGTAGCAGCTGCATGGGATGCAAATAGCAGAAGGGTGGTTCGCAGTGCATGTCGAGCAGGTTCAGTGTTGTTCACAAACCACAGAGACTGGGCCATATTTGATGCCGTAGTTTACTGATAATAACCAACAAAACTACGGATATTTTATTGACAATAACCCCATGCCTGTACTATAGTAGCTGGTAGCTTCACAGAATATGATGTTGATTAAAAGACACCACTTCTGATGTATACAGGTGTACATACTCACCTATGCTAGCCAACACAGCAGGTAGTATGACTTTCACTGCGTGTTGATGCTCAGCAGCAGCCTGCTGCACACGATATGCAGCAGCTCCAGGCACCAGCAGATTATCTGGATTTGTCTTATCATATGCTGCCACCAGACACCCATTAGGGTCCTGAATGTTCGGACAGTCGGCCACTGACAGCGGCTGAGGGCACAACCATGCGCTGTTGATGTAGTGGACAAGAAACGTGCCACTGTAGTCACCAGAGGTCCCGGACTGATCTGTTGCTGCTGTTGCTGCTGATGCTGATGATGCTGATGCTGTGGTGTTGGCAGTTGCAGCAGCTGCGGCGTCTACCCAACCATGCGGATCCAGGACTGCAACGTCGTTTAGGATTGCTGCTTCTTGGCTGCAGAGGTCCGCTGCCGGCCACGTTGTATGGACATAATACGCATTTGCGGCCGGGTCCGACAGCGTGGCCGAAGACGGCGGACCAAAGCCCGTCGTATTCGCGAACAGCTTTACCGCCTCGATGGCGGACTCGATCCCATTCAAGCTTCCGCTGTCCGATGAGCCGCTGGTCGAATCGATCTCCGACGAAGCCCGCTGCTTCGTCGCGTTGTTGCCGGCGGCATTTGCACACCATGTGTTCGGACTTCCGCGGTCGACGGACTGGACTCCGCCGACGCCGGCGGGTCGGACTTTGTGTAGTGTGTCGCCGATCTGTTGGTCTACGGCGAGGCAGAGTCCGGCTGCTGGCAGCATGAAGGTGTCGTTGATGATGAGTTGAGTTCTGGCTGAGAATTTGACAATGCTGACCGGCTTTGGGGTACTGCAGTTGGCCAGGATGATGTGGTAAAGTGTAAGACTGAGCCCTGGCATCAGTTGAACCCTGCACATACAAAAATAAACAGCCATCATACAAGTTGTTGGGTACAAAATGTAACTGTGATGCCAACTGAACTAGAAAGCACAACAAAAACATAGCATAACTTGCATTGTTGTGTGGGTTTCTGCAATGATAACAAATACAAATTGAGGTGTGCTATACCCAGGTTGAGAAGAATAGCCATTGCGCTGACTTATAAAAACACTTGGTAACGAGTAATCCCAGTCAAGCATAGACGGTGTGCAAGATATAGTTGGGAACAACCAGAAGACCAGGTACACCAGGCAGTATCTGCTGCAGCAGCAGCAATGCGGTGAACTAGCCAGGTGTACACCAGAGAGCCTTGTGAACCTCTCAACCCTTATAACCCAATCCATAATACAAGATTTCAGGTAATTATACATGATATTTGATTTTTTCTGAATAATAATACATGATTTTGTCAAAGAAACAATGAATTAAAAAATTCCAATACCTGTCAGAGAGTGAACCACAATCCCAGGTTACCCGAGGTCCCCGCGGGTCTGACAAAATTGTGAGATTCCTTGTCAGTGGTGCCGGGACCTCAAACGATGGGCAAGTGGTGAGATTCATGGAAGCATTTTGCAATAAAAGGATTTTGGTGTATTTGGGGTTGACTAAACATTGGTGGAAGGTGAATCCGTCAGTAACAGGGCAGGGTATGTTATTGTCGGGGTTTATCTGGTCATAGGCTGCTGCCAGGCAGGCATCTGGCCCCTGAGCATTGATACAGTCTTGTGAAACAGGATCTGGGCAGACCAATGTAGTATTGACTGCAGGTAAAGACATAGCAGCAGCAGAAGCAGCAGAAGTGGCAGCAGCAGCAGCGGCGGCGGCAGCAGGGTCATGTAGCAAAGCACAAGCTGCACAGCTGATCATAATTGCTACATTTGGATGTGTATAATTGGGGCATTCAACAAATTGTACATGGCAAAAAGGTCGTCTATGCAGTAAAAAAAACAGAATTAATTCTTTTTTCCTGTTAAGAGCCCTGCTGGCAACAGTTTCAGGAATGGCTTGATACGATCGTCTGCACTCATTTGAAGTTGTATGTTGTGCATGCATTACTTTTTTTCTCTGCTGAATCTGATGTGCTCGGCTTCATCATATCAATGCAACTAGAATAAAGGGTCCTAAAATATATTCTCATCCGGACTGCCACCTGAACCTTACCTGCTTCAAAGAGGTAGGGCTCGCCAGGCCCCGTGCCGTCACTGGTATTGAAGGGCTGAATCACAACCGCTGCATCCCCAACAAATACTGCAGGGTACTGGCAAATTCCCAGGGTAGATGTTGCTGGAATGTCAGAACGAAAGGCAAAGCTGCTGGTGGTGCTGATGTTCAGCTGTGCTGCTGCCTGACACCAGTTGCTGCTGTTGTATGTTGAGGACAGGGCCACCAACTGCTGCTGTCCTGCAAAAGTACCAACAGCAGCTGCAGGTGCTGGCACGCCAGCAGGTCTGGGTGCTGATTGCAGTCCTGCGTACTGTACCTTGGGCGGTAGACAGATGCTGCCTTCAACTTCAACAATGTTTTCCAACTTGATCCTAGCTCCTGCTGATTTCTTTATCGGGCCTGCTGGGCTAAAAGTTCTGCAGTTTTCTGTTACCAGGTCGCGAAAGGTCACAGTGTAGTTTGATTCAAGGGTAAATCTGTCGCTGAGGTAGATGCAGTTGAGCCAGAAAGGCCACGAGGCGGCTGCTGTTGCTGCTGGGAGTTGCTGTTCTGGCAGGGACGCTACAAGGAGATTGCGGTTGATAAACGTGGCTGAGAAAGAATCGTGGCTGGGGAATGGGCACGTATCTTGCGTGAGCGTGATCTGCGAACAATAAGGCGAAAAAGAGCGCAGCGAAGCGCATGAGACTTGCCGTAGGTGTAATTTTATCCAACAGTTGCTGAACTGTCAGGTAGGTGATTCATCTGTCCCCATGCGTAGCTTTGGTGCGGCTGTGCGGATTATGCATTTACTGATTGCAAAGAGCTATACTGAATGAGTTCCATGTAAGCGCATTGCGGAACTGCCATCAACCGCTATAGAGTACGGTAAACCTGCTGCCCTTGAGCTCACATTGCGCGTGAAGTATATCTCCGTGACACTGGGGCTCGCCAATGCTGCATGAAGTTCATACCCAGTTGAAACTGTAACTGGATCAGCCGCGGCTAAACTAGCAAAGCCGACAAACAGCAGGGCAAGTAGATGGCACGAGTTTCGAGGCCGCTTGCATGGCCTCATCGCGAAGCTTGGCAGCCCCTGTGATGCACAGATACCAATATGCGCGATTGATACCAGGAGTAAGCCGGCGACAGACTGCAATCTAGCTGCGCAGAATCCCACTCAAGCTTAAGAAGTCCGAGACGGTTGCTTGCAGAATAATAGCACGATCATGCATGTCGGTTTCACAATACTTGTGCTCACTTTTTCCCTCAAACACTCACTAGCTGTCTGAACCACCAGAGGTGTGTGGTTACGTCATTGGACGGGACTCACTGAAAGTTCAGCCTAAGCTGTGCTATACTGTAGCACTATAGCACAACAGTCATGTCCGACTCTGTAGTACACTGCTGCTGCCAAGTACCAAAATACCATGCAATCATCAAAGCAAGCCAATGTTGTGTTAACTGACGGCACCTGCAGGCCCTAAACATCTAGAGGCAGAGAGATCTCATATCTAGGACGCAGATCTGCACACATCACCAATCACGAAAGGCTGTCAGATAGCCTTTAAACCTCGGCCACCTAGTGCTCAATAACACCACATCCACAAGCTCAGGGGGGATTATGCGCTGTCCGCACCCCAGTTGGAGTTTGGGTGTGGATACAACAGTGACTTTTCCCAGTGCTTTTGCACCCTGCACTGCCAGCACTGCTGAAGCATCACATGAACTGAATGATATGCACAACTGCCCGAGGAACAACAGACTTTCCAGCGATACAGCAGTATCCACACCCAAAACACCATCTATGGCCAGAATCAGCTCTGTTGGATTAATCAACCACCAGCTTGCTGTACGGAGCCCTTACTGTGTATTACAAACTGACTTAATAACATAATATGTGACTCACATCTTGGCAAGCAGCTGGTGGATCAGTAGTGCTGGAATAGGGCTGTACCGTACCGCCATGCTGGCAAGTTTTGAGTGCAGGTACCTGAAGTTGAAGCCTCACGAGCCGTATGCGACTCGCCAAGCACATGCTCATGAGGACGAACATCAATTTATTGGTACTTGATACTACCAGAATGTATAGAAACCTACAAAGTCAGACTCAGGTTGCCCAAGAAGACTGATATAATTGAGAGATCAATCTCTCTCAAAGAGATGGAGGTAACAAAGCCAAGCCTTGATTGGACCTTGAAGAGCATCAGCTTCGCTCAGCCCTGTGGCTGAGTGGTTACATAATAGTACATGCCGCTATACCAGCCCCCTCAAGCCGGCCGCTCAGCTTGTCATGCAGCATCTGCAGCCGCTGCTGCGTGCTTGTAACCGCCATCATTTCCCGCCGCAGCCACGATTCGCTGTTGCTTGGAGCGATCAGCAGCAGCAGGCGGCCGGCCCACCAGCTCACTGACTCAGGGTCTGATTTTGGAGGCTTGTCACCCAACCTGATGGGCGAAGCAGCAGCAGCAGCAGCAGCAGCAGCAGCAGCATGGGTAGCAGTGCAAAGGCAGACAAACCTAGCTGAAGCTTTGCGATTACAGGATGCAGGGCAAGCATGCAACAAGAGGAATGCATGGAGAAACTGTCATGTTTTGCTGTTGTACAATAATGTCACTGTAGCTGCTCAACTGACATGATAACAGATAGAATATCTCAAGCAGCCGCAACAACCTTCTTGCACGACAACATGCCTCGATTATTCTGGGTCTGCACACACTGAAATGCTGTGGGGTGTCTGATATAGCTGGTACAAAAGAGAGAATAGCTAGGGCTGGCTGTTGAAGGACTACTCCTATTTGTCACCTCACCTGTCGAACAGTTCTCTCATATGTGCTGCTCCAATTCTTCTGCTGGCCATGACACTCCTCAATCTCTCTACCAACTGGTCACATGATTCAGTCACACTGTCAACTAACTCAGTAACACTGCTGCTGCTGCTGCTGCTGCTGCCGTTGGTGTTGCTGCTGCCGTTAGTGCTGTTGCTGCCAGGATCAGTTGCAGCTTCCGCACCAGCAGGTGCCTCAGCAACACCAGAAGCTGCACCAGCAGCAGCAGCAGCAGTAGCTGTGGTGGTGGTGTTATCATTACTGCCAGTGCCAATTCCTTGCTGTTGCTGATCACCGGCTGCCGCTGCCGCCGCTGCTGCTGCTGCTGCTGGGGGTGGTGGTGGTGCTGGATTGGAGTTTGCAGGATCATCTCTGATGACAACAGCTGTTGCCACCCTATAGCCGTCCAGGTCATGACAGTGTGTTATCTTGATGCGCCGGCGTCCAACGATCTCCAGGTAATAGCGCCTGCAAAACAGAAAACATGGAAGATAATGATGAAAATTCACTGTTACAGATGGGCATAAAGTATACAGCAGATAAGCGTGGTGATGCAACAAGCTCTGCCAGGTACAGAACCCTAATGCCCTAGGGCTTTATAGCCTATAGCTGTCCAGCTAGGGCTAAGAACACACAGGTTGAGCAGCCACAAGCCAGGGTCTTGGCTTCTGTCTCCTCGACCTATGCATCCTTACCCCCTAAACTTAAAAACAAATTGTAATCAAAAACAAAATATAAAAATAAATATAGAGACAAATAAATTTTTAAAAAACCAGATCATGGCCATGCGGGTTCATGAGTAACAGGTGTGTGTATTTGAATAGTTGTGATCAAGCAAGCGAGCGGGCTGGCCGCTGTGCAATCCTGCATTGATGTTCTGTTTAGGGTCTCAGTCACAATTTCTTGGATGCTGTAGACTGCTGTCTGTCAGGTCTTGCTGCTTTACTGCTGCTGCTGCTGCTGCTGCTGCTGCTGCTGCTGAGTGCTGCACTAGCGCCAATACAGGTGGCATGAGCATTTGTAAAGTTATCACAGGTATCAAAAATTATGGGTGTACTGGCTGAGTTGACTGTCGCTATTACAATGGTAAGGGGTTAGTCGCGGTTGTCCTGAGCTGCTGCATGCTTTGTGCTGAAGTTGCATCAGTGACGAAGCTAGGCATCTAGGTGATGTTGATACTCGTTGCAGAGCAGGTTGCCTCAGCTGCCATGGAGCACAGTACCTGGGTCCCAGGCCAGTACTTATCATTCCACCTTAAAACATATGCAGTGAGATTTTCTTGAGAGGCGCTGTTCCAATTCATAGAGGTAATGTGTTTTAAGTCTTGTGATGTATTTACACAGGAAAGGGGGATGTTCCCCGAAATATAGTATCCACCATTGCCCCGTCCAAATGGACAATTTTTTGGTTACTTTTGAGAACTGTTTCCGGAAGGATATGGCCGTCGAATCCCACCAATAGCACAACTCCCCTGACCCGCTTCCTTCACTGGTAGTGAGCACTGCACCGGCCCTATAGTGTAGTGGTTATCACACTGGACTCTGAATCCAGTGACCCCAGTTCAAACCTGGGTAGGGCCTGAATGTTTTTACATCTGCTGAAATCAGCAGAGCCATGTTCGACAGTACATTTTGTGCCTGTGACCGGGTATGATTGCTATTGCGATGTGCATTGCTTACCCGTCCGGCTGCATTTGACAATCTGTGATCTCTGCTTCTGCGGCAAGCTCGTCGACCCCGTCTGGGCCACTGCGGCCAACTGTCGCCATGCCGAACCTTCGATTGCCCTCCATCACGCGACGCACCATTAAACGGTACCTGTAAGAAAGAAACAAAAATTATTATATTATATGCATGTCGGTTGCGAGCATCACTAAAGTGCTAAAGGAAACGAAGTACGACATCCAGCCCTGCAGTGAACAATGCCCAACAAGGGCAGGACTGAGCTGGCAGCTGAACCCTCGCTGCAACTGACAGGGTTCTGGAAACAGCCTCAACTTGCTGCAGTAGTTATTGCTGATAACTCAGCAGTCACTGTTTAATATGGGTATGAGATACACAAAATGGGTTTGAATTTGGATCGTCAACCAGTTCATTGCCTTGACAACCTGCCGCCGCTGCAGTAGGCCAGCAGGCACACCAGAGGCTCTCCACCCACCTTGGCTCAAAAATATTCAGTGCAATCTTTTCACCAGGCAACAATGTGCTCATCACAAACAGAGGCAGCGTCAGCCTTTCCTCGCTGCTGCTGCTGCCCCCTGCTGCTGCTGCTGCCGCTCCTGCTGCTGCCAGGGCTTCCTGTGCCCTTGTGGCATACTCTGTGGGAAAGAACTTGCTGACAATGTTCTGGAGTGTAATGGTGATGGGTAACTCTCTGCTGACATGAAGAACCTGCAATACCAAGTACATGCATGTTTTGTATGTTTTGTTCAATTTATGGTTTGCACGGCTTTATGTTGCCCTTTTTTGTTTTTCTTTGTTTTAATATTCTTTTTGTAACAAAAGTCTTTTTTTGAATTTACTTGCCTTTGCTGCAAGTTGTCCTCTTGCTTTGTCAAAGGAAGGAAAAGAACACACACAGAAAAAGACAAAGGTGGAAAGGGAAGGGAGATGCGGGGAAACAAGAAAAGCTTGTGCACCACAATGTTTATCATTCAAACAACAGGAAGAAACCACAACTTCCAGAATATATACATCATAGCATGTAAAAATAGTATTTCATATCCACTAGATGCGCAGAACCCCCATAAATGTCTGAAAGATGTTGGCAATGTAAATTGTTTATTTCAGATTGTTTTCCCTAGAAGGCATTGATTCGTAGATCGCTTGAAAAAGAAAACGAAAGATATTCCAGGCACTTACCGTTCTACACATAGGGCACCTATTGCCGTGGTCCATGCTCCGAGCAAAGCAGCCCTTGCAGAAAGTGTGCCCACATGGAGTTGTGACCGGCTCAAACAGCAGCTTCAAGCACAAGATGCATTCAAAGTCATCACGATCTGCTGCCTGGGTCAGGCGCCGCTGCCTGCAGCAGCAGCGGCAGCAGCAGCAGCAGCAGTAGCAGCAAGCAAGGGTAACTGACCAAGGATGGCATCCTTTGGTGATTGCCATTGCAGGAAGGCACACTTGTTGTGATTGAATGCAAGGTAGTCAATTTGATGCTCTTGTGTGTTAAGCATCACAATTGATATAGAGGAGCGCAATCAAGCAGCAGCACCAGCACCAGCACCAGCAGCAGCGGCAGCAGCAGCAGCACCAGCAGCAGCGGCAGCAGCAGCAGCAGCAGCACCCACCTCTTGGCTGTGGGACTAGTCGGCCCCTCAATGTTGCCTTCCTCTGCTGCAGCACCAGCAGCAGCAGCAGCAGCATCAGCAGGAACATTCGTGGCTCCTACAGCTGCTGTCGCTGCTGCTGCTGCTGCATCTGGGTTGGCAGCTCGCCGCACCTCTTCCAGCAGCTGCTGCTGCTCTTTGTCTTGCTCTGCTAAAACCTCTTGAACCTCTTTCAGGCCCTCTTGCAGGGTTTTGCAGTTTGGATCTAGGGCTAAACCCTCAATATAAGCTGACTCAGCATCTGTGTACCGCTCCAACAGGAGTAAGGCTGAACCCTGCACCGCCACAGCAGCAGCAGCAGCAGTAGCAGCAGCAGCAGCAGCAGCATGAACAAAAGCAGCTTGGAAAATCACATTTGATCCATGATGAGCAGTCCTGATGAAAAGACATGCCTGACTGGTGGCATTGATCAATCAGAGGCTTTCGACCAACTAAACTCGAGACTCACTCGGCATGAGCTGAGTTGAGTCCAGGTTGGTCTGAGTTGAGCTGCTTTTTCAGCGTCTCTGAGTGCGAGTTGAGCCAGGTGAGTTGGGTCGTGACCGTAGAGAGCTCGATGCTCAGAGGTGCGGGCAGGGATAGAGCGCAGGTGCTTGCAGAATCTGCAGCAGCAGCAGCAGCAGCAGCAGCAGCAGCAGCAGCAGCAGCAGCAGCAGCAGCAGCAGCAGCAGCAGCAGCAGCAGTGGCACACTGGGTTGACAGATACCAGAAGATTGGCGGGCAACTGAGAGCACAGCGCTGTTGGACTCACCCCAACCCGCCCTTAGGACTCACCCTCAGCTTTTTGTTCACCCACCCCGACCAGCCCACTGTTAGGTGAGTTTAGACTGGGGTATAGATCGTTACAAATAAATATGTAGAATTTATTTGATTGATAAAAATCTCACTTGAATTCCAGTGGACTCACCCTGAGAGCGCCTGGCTCCGCTTACTGAGCAGTGAACACTCCTCCTGGACAATCTTGACATATTTCAGCGCCGTGGTGTATTCATGGACTGCATGCTGCCACTGCAGTATGACAACATTATATGTATTTAGTGGTAAAGTAGTTTATTTCATTCTAGAAAAAAACAAAATACAGTTAAATAATATGTGAATCATATGCAGCTTGCCAGACGCACTTATTACTGATTTACTAGTAGTTGATCATTTCAATATTTATAAAAAAAATTTATTTCTTATAAATATATAAAAAATCAAGGGGCATGGTGCAACAAGTGAAGCTGTTTATTTGATTCAGTAGAATAATCTTATGGTACTGAAGGAAACCTCGTTTTCTCTGACTTATGTTGTGGGTGGAGGTTGCAGGTATGAATCAATTCTCAGATTGCATTTGATCCTGCTCCATATGCATGTTGGACCAGAACAGAGCCGAATGCTGACAGGTCAAATCATTTAGCACTGACATTGAAAGCAAGGCGAGTCAGATACACAGTTCCCTGCACTGACCTGCTGTTGTGCCATCGCCTCGTCACCTCGAGCGTGGTATTTCTTGGCCAATGCATCCAACTGCTCTCGCATCTGCAAGCGAACAGGCCACACGCTTTGCGACTAGCGTAAACAGGCGAATGCTGTAACAAGCAGCAGTAGCAGTCCAGTTCATCAGCGTGTGCAGGTCACAAGTTTCAGCGGCACTGCCATGAAGATGATGAGGAATAATGTATGCTGTATGTCATTGACGATGAGCACCTGTTGGCTGGTGCTGGCGAGGGCTAGGGTCGCGGAGTCCGAGACATCTGTGTCTTGGTCTCCAGCGCCTTCTTCACTGCTTTCCGACTCGTCATCCGCATTAAGCACTGCTTCTAATGCCGTTTCTAACTGCTGTTCTACCGGATCCATGCTGCCCCTTGCCCCTCAAGCTGCTGAGGAACTGCACAGCTGAAAAACGCACTCGGTACGCTGTGTTGTATCAACTACCTAATTCCGCACCAGGATGGGCAAGACAAACCTGGATACGCCTGAAGCATGCGATTCATCACATGTTTGAAGGCATCGCGTACGTGGATTGTGAC
This sequence comes from Coelastrella sp. MACC-549, assembly GCA_018290735.1. Taxonomy (NCBI): domain Eukaryota; kingdom Viridiplantae; phylum Chlorophyta; class Chlorophyceae; order Sphaeropleales; family Scenedesmaceae; genus Coelastrella; species Coelastrella sp. MACC-549. The sequence goes on along the minus strand of JABEVS010000557.1, from coordinate 17,732 downwards.
TCCACACAAGGTGTGGCCGAGAATACTACCACCTCTAACAACAGTCACTACAAGACCCTTGGTAGGGTAAAACCGTCCCTTGTACACAGCACTTGCAGATCCACACTGCAAAATGCCTTCGGTCGTTTGGTACAGCTGTTCACCGAACAGTAACCTGTTCTTAAGGCTGCAACCACTGATATCAGCCCCAAGTGCAACTGAGCATTAGCAGCAGCAGCAGCAGCAGCACCTGAATTTCCAATCCATTTCCAGAGCCCTCTGAGAGTAAACAGTAGATGACTTGCCCAAGATTTCCTGAATCACCAGCTTACAAATACAATATTGATTACGTCAACAAAGATATCAATTCAATTGATAAATTCACCAACAAAAACAGATCCATGCTGTCATAGTTCAATTGATGAATTCCCAATGAATTCCCAATCAATTCAGTGAACGAACATGACGAGAACTGTGGTCTCATTGAGGAAATTGAGACCTGACTGCCAGGCTGGGAATTGAAAAGCCTTGCCATCAAGTGCGATGAAAGTTTTACTCCCCAGTTGTTAGCAATTGGTTATATGCTTCCACCCTTCTGGCTATCCTCATCCCCAACTCAACATCCTGCTGCTGCTGCTGCTGCTGCTGCTGCTGCTCGCTGCTGCTCAGCATAGATTCAAATGATCCCAGCTCCCTCCTGGCTGCATCAATCAACTGATCGAGATCAAGATCATCATGATCTGATGAAGGATCTAAGCTCAGATCATGATGATCAGACCCCGGCGGATGCCAGGTGTCTGAAGACACAGCAGCAGCAGCAGCAGAAGAAGAAGAAGAAGAAGAAGTAGTTGCGGCATCAGCACCTGGCAAGCCCCCCAGAAGATCTTCATCATATGTCTGCTGCTGCTGCTGCTGTGATGGATCATACCATCTGTTTTGCATATCTAAAACCTGCTGCTGTTCTATGCCAAGCACCAGATGCTGCTTACTGCTGACAGGCCCATCAGCACCCATGGACAACTGCTGCTGCTGCTGCTGCTGCTGCTGCTGCTGCTGCTGCTGCTGCTGCTGCTGCTGCTGCTGCTGCTCTAGCAGAAGCAGGGCGGCGGACAGATCTGCCATCAGTCCAGGGCTGTAATTCTCATGGGGGCCCCGATCCAATAATCTTTGCAAAGCGTGTGGTTCGACAGGGCAACCCATGTGGACAAAGCTGCAGAGAATTATTGCCAACTCGTAGTCGGCCATGTCTGGTGTGAGTGCTGCCACTGCTTCACGGTACCTGGCAGCAGCAGCAGCAGCAGCAGCAGGAGCAAGTCAGTGCATTGCAGTATGGCTCAGCGTTGAGAAACTAGGTCTCCTGCAAACTGTACTTCCGCGCTTGGCAGCAGCAGCAGCAGCATCAGCAGCAGCAGCCAGGCATAATAGCAGGCACAGGCAACCTGAATGGTCAGGAATGCAAAATATAGTATTGCTGCAGACATCATACAGTGTTTAAGCCAAAATCAGTAACATGTGTCATGACATGTCTCGTGACATGTTATATAACATACCTCTCCAGCCAGCGGTCGCTAGGTTTGTAGTCTATTTTTCTGAGTCCCCAGATGAGCATTGCCAGAGCCCGGCTCCTCAGAGACCGTTGCATGTAATCTTCAACAGCATCTAACAGATAACTCACTACATGCTGCGGCGGCAGCAGCCGCTGCTGCTGCTGCTGCTGCTGCTTGGGCGCACTGCTGCTGCTGCTGCTGAGGACCTGGGCCACCAGAGCGCCACTGATGGTCCCATCTGTAGTGCTGTCTGTCAAACTTCCCAAACTCCTGATGATATTTGCAACGTCTCTGGCTAAAAACATCTTTGTTACTAACACCTCACATAACATGTTATATAACTCGGGTTTTAACACACCCGGGGTTTTGGGGACCAACTTGCTGAGGCCTACAAAGATGTTGACACATTCTGTGCTGCTGAGATTTGTAAGGCTGCTGGCTTGGGCTTCAAGCTGGTTTAGTAAGAATTCAAAGACCTGAGGCCTGAATACCAGCCTGAGATTCCCTGAGGAATGGATCAGCCTGCCTACTTGATGTATTGACAGGCACACCAACTTCTGCTGCTGCTGCTGCTGCTGCTGCTGCTGCTGCTGAAGGTTGGGCAATCTGCTGCTTTGTGCAAGTAAACTGTCCTGAAAGTCATCCCACCACTGTTCAGGTGTTGCTCTGTGTTTTAGGCTTGCTAAACACTCAATCAGCTCTATCAGCTGAACAGCATTCAATGGCTTCACCCTCTTCACCCGCTTCTGACTGTTGCTGCTGCTGCCGCCAGCAGCACCGAAGCCTTTAGCCATTGCTGGCAGCGTCAAGAAATCTGGTTTTGGAACGACATTTCCTTGCACGAACAGCTGCAGTACAGTCAGCAGCTGCGCTGGCTTGTAATGCTTCAATTCAAGCAGTACAATGTCTTGTACTGCTGTCCACCATTCTGCTGCTGCTGCTGCTGCTGCTGGCAGGCCAAGTGCTGCTGCTGCTGCTGCCAAGGGCACAAAAACATGAGGGGGCCAGACACCAGGGGTACCGGCAGTAGCATCTGTAGAAGCAGCATGTTGTGTATTGAAAGATCCAAAGGCCTTGTGGACTACAACTTGTCAGTCAGCAAACATCCCCACATACAACATCCAGTGTCAATCCCATTCATAAAAATAACAATGTTGCAAACAGTATGCAATTTGTCACTTCTCACTTGTGTAATCCAGCAGCGCCACTGCCAGGGCCTTCCTGTCAGCAGGCTGCAATTCATTAGTCATAATAATCCTGGACATGAAATTTAACCAGTTACTGATCTGAGAAGGAGAAAAGCCAGACCCACTGCTGCTGCTGCTGCTGCCAGGTCCTCGCCGCTGCTGCTGCTGCTGCTGCTGAACATTCTGAGCAGCAGCACCGCTGAGAAGCTTCAAACCAGCGGTCAGGATTTTCTGTTTTACATCTCTTAGGTTTTTGTTCCGAACGCGCCATGGTAGTTGATCTACAGCTGCTGACAGCTTCACCAGAGAATCTGCCCTGCTGCTGCTGCTGCTGCTGCTGCTGCCAAGCTCCTCCAGCATTTGTGATCTCAGTTCTGCTATGAGACTTTCAGGTGCATCGTCCAGCAGCAACCCCTTGAACTTCTGCAGTATGTCTTTTCCAACAGGCCACATGTTGGACCGCTGCATGCTGCTCAGCTGATTCAGCAGCGGCAGCAGCAGCCGAGGGCGGTGACCAAGGTGTTCCTGCAGCAGCAGCAGCAGCAGCAGCAGCAGCAGCAGCAGCAGCAACACGTTTATATCAGGCAACATATGTACAGAGGAAACAGCAAGCAGTGCTGGATTGACTTTGTGGTGAAGAGCAATGCAGCATTATTGAACATGGTATGGTTTGATTATTTGAGGCGTACATTTTTGTATCAAGTTCCCCAAATAAAACAATGTTTTTAATAACTGACCGCTTCAAAACAAGGCTAAAAAAAAACAAAATCAGATAAACGTTCTACAGGATAATCCTACACATGATGTATGTAAAAACATTTTCCTTACATTTTTCCATGAACATGTGCATCATTACTTTTCTTGAAATAAAAGCATACATATCCGATCATTACCTTGAAACATTGGACCAGCAGCAAGAGTATTCCCTCAGGCATAACAACGCCAGAATACACCCAGGCATGCAGCAATCTGGTTGCAAATGGGTACCCCAGCAGCCCATTCCTGCTGCTACTGCCGCTCAGTGCTGCTGCCAGCACTTGCTCCTGGAGAAGCAGCAGTTGCTGCTGCTGCTGCTGCTGCTGCTGCTGCCGCTGCCGCCCCGGCTGCTGCCGCCGCTGCTGCTGCTGTGAATGCACGCCTATTTTTAATGCTGCAGTCACAAGATTGACAACAACAGCAGGAGGACATGTTAAAACCTCATCAAAATCATTGCTGGTCATGTGCCCTAAACCCTGGTTCCTGCTGCTGCTGCTGCTGCTGGCAGCAGTGCTGCTTGCCAAGTCCTGCTGCTGCTGCTGCTGCAATGCAGCTTTCAGTCCTGCTTGCAGCAGTGTTGAGCAGGCTTCTGTCAGCTTCCTAGCAGCTTCCAAACCCTGTCCAGTGATATACCCCACATTACCAACATTCCAGCCCATTGCTGCTGTTGATTGCAGTAGCACAGCAGCAGTCAATGTATCTAACCTAGATACAACAGCCTGCTGCATGCTGTTGCTGCTGCTGCTGGACCCCAATCCTTGGGCAGCGGCAGCAGCTGCTGCTGCTTCTCCTGCTGCCAGTGATGGTGGCAGTTGTGTGACTGGGTTGGCAGCAGGTGTCACTGCAGTGCTTGGGGCCTGCTGATAAACGAACTCAGAAACCGCACCGCCGAGGATTCGAAGCCTGTACCACTTGTACAACTTCTGCAACTCGTACTGCTGCTGCTGTCTATCTGCTTGACTGCTGCTGCTGCTGCTGCTGCTGCTGCTGCTGCTGCTGATCGTCCACAGGAAAGACACTGGACCTTTTCTCTTGATCTGCTCTATTGCATTGTTCAGTTCTGCAGACCCTGCTGCTGCTATTGCTGCTGTTGTTTGCAGTTTACTGCTGCTGGCAGCAGCGGCAGCAGCGCCAGCAGCAGAGAGAGCTTGCTGACGTGTCAGCCTGGCAGCAGCTGCTGCTACAGCTCTAAAGTACTTTGGATGTTTATGCAAGGGGATCTGCTGCACTTCCTGCCAGGTTCGGCAGCTAGAAAGTCTCCCACGGTATTCTGCCTCTGGTATATGCTGCTGCTGCTGCTGCTGCTGCTGCTGCTGCTGCTGCTGCTGCTGCTGCTGTTGCCAATGATGGACATTTATATCCTGGCGTTTAGAAATCGGCTGCTGCGGCCACTGCTGGCTTTGCTGCTTCTGCTGGGAGCGTGGCGGCCCTGATACCCATTGGTGCTGGTTCTGCTTCTGCTTCTGCTTCTGCTTCTGCTTTTGCTGCTGCTGTTGTTGCAGTTGCTGTACCTGCTTGTGCTGCTGCCCAGAATTGGGCTGATGACCTGTACTTGACACCTGCGTACGCTTAAGTGTGCGTTCAGATTGCGGCTCGTGCTGTTGCTGACGCGCCTGGGGATTTTGAGGTGCAGATGCTTCTGTGCTCCCAAATCGACTGCTGCTGTTGCTGGCTCTGCACGCCACCCAGGAACGGCCATTGAAACTACAGCTGCGCTGATGGATTATCAATGGGCAAGCGCGACAACTTGACAACTTGCGATCGATGTGTGTCGGCTCTGGACGTTGTAATGCTGCAGGTGCTGGTTGCATGGTTGCTGCTGGAGGCAACTTACTAAGAGAGACGGTCAACGACGGAGCCAGGCAATATAGAACGTTTATTTGCGTGCATGGTATATAACCAACGCGATTATTCGCATCGACATCCACAATCTCTGCAAGCAGGGTGCAGTGGGCATGATCAGTGAGAGACCAGTAGCGATCAGAAAGTTAAGCATTGTAACTACATGATCAATCATAAACGGTGAGCATTCTGATTTCAAACCGGCCCATCTGTCATAATTGCCCCCGTGCGTTCCTCTCTCCACCGACCCGTACGCTTGATATTAAGGTTGCTGTATTTTCCCTGCAAATCGAACTCTATGCATCTTGACCTTCTGTGTACACAATCTATACCTGACGGCAAACTGGGGTTGTGATGTTTTCACGTTCCAGCGCCTCATAATATGTTTAGAGGTTGGTATATGTGCTATTCATTGTATTGCACCCGACCCGGGCCCACTCAAGAGGCAAGAGCCTTGTCCCGTGTATTGTGCATCCGTATCTTATTGCCGCAGCTACTTTTCTGCTGGCGTCAGCTCTCGCTTCTTAAATCCTTGGTATATGACGCTGCTTTGTTCCTTTGACCTGCCTGCAGGCGCACAGGATTGCCGCGATCAGCTTCAATGACCGGGCGGGGCTTGGTGTCACGGTGCTTGCTGTTCTGGCTACTCGCAGCAGCTATCGCCAGCGTGCCGCGATCAGCCTTAGCAGACACACCAGCTGATGCAAGTCGTTATCTATCGGCGGTCGCATCAGCAGACGTTGGCGCAGCACATCAGCAAAGTGCTCTGCGCCCTTTGACAGCAACGAGCTTACCTGCAGAACGATCTAATGCATCAGCATCAACCCCAGCATCAAAGCATCGCACATCTGAGAGCGTCGCACGGGCTTCAACAACAGCTCTGGCAGATTCCCCTCTTGGTGACACATCTGCAGCTCACTGTACAGTCTTGCTGCAGGGCAGCCACAGTTCTGATAACAGCAGCAGCAGCAGCAGCAGTGGCTTGCAGCAAGGCGCACTGCGATGCACGGGCAGCACTGTTATAGCCGCAGTAAACAAGCTGCTGGCACCCTTTTGGGGGAACTTCAGTGGTTGGCAGCAGAGCACAGATCCAGTCTGTGCCTCCAACACAGCCGAGTGCCTGTTCACCTTCTGTTCTGGGACCAAGGTCACTTTTGGTCCCGGAAGTCAGGTTGTGGACGTCGGCTATCAGGATGTAGGTGGTTTGATGACCATGTTCTGCATACGGGATGGCGCCACAGTGGAATTCAAAGGGGCGAACTTCAGTTTCAATTCAGGGAACAGCAAGCGTAACGTCATTCCAGATCGCAAGACTCACAGCATCTTCAGCGTTAATGACACATCTCAACTGTTATTAACAGACTGTTATGCAGAGGGCAATCACTACATGAGAATTGTAGATGGGGATGGCAGCGGCAGCACCACCGTGATCAGCAGCAGCAGCTTCTCAAGAAATGCTGGGACCGCGAACGGCGCGGTCATCAGATTGAAGGAGGCCGCCAGTTTGAGCATCAGCAACAGTACATTCATCACAAATCAGGTTGTGCAACACAATGCAGGCGGAGGTGAGCAGCAGCAGCAGCAGCAGCAGCGGCAGCAGCTCTGTATGGTAGCCCAAACCGCTTCTGCTGTTTGCCTATTAAACTGCTAGCGGACAAACTGATGTAAAGTAGCAGAACACTCCAAATACAATCATATATTCATAGTCTTGTCTGCCATACTTCCTTGATGACACACTCTCTCATGTTTGTTATCATCTGCTGTTACATCTTGGGATAACATGTTATTATTGTTATACTATAACAGGTCCATTTATATGGCAAATCATCATCACCTGCTCTCAACTGCCTAATGAGGTCATCACAGGAAAAACAACAAGGATTTCCGTTTCATAAATGTTTTTTTTCAAGAAAATAACATTCATGAAACGTGAAAAGAATGAATTTGCTGTTTCAGGTGCTATCTGGGCCACAGGCACTGGGGTTGTCTCCTTCAGCAACACGCTGTTTCAGGACAACTTGGTTTCAGGGTTTGAGCCCCGGGGTGGAGCAGTTGTTGTGGAAGGCAACCGGTCAGCACCAGTGTCATTTGACAATGTTACTTTCATGTATAACAGAGTGAGAGGAGATGCACCGGCAGGTAAGATGGAGAATGTAAAGAATATAATGGCAATAGCATATATCTTGTATATACTCGTATCAATATTCTATAGGAATATATCACTGATAAGGGTATATACAAAATAGTAAATATCATAAGTGTAGAATTACTCAATACTACATGAGACAGGTAGCACCATGATTTAGCATGAATATTGTTCTAACAGATATATAATGGACTTCTGGAAGTGCCTTTCATCTAGGGCAGCTACAGAGGTTGGAAGCTGATGTGCACTGCGGAGCACCTGCTGTCACAGATGCTGTGAAAGACTTTGTACAATGCAAGTGATGCGCGCCCTGCTGCTGCTGCTGCCATCCCTACTGCAGCTGCTGCCTTCACCTCTGCTACCCTAAACCTCCCTATCACTGCTGCTGCTGCTGCTGCTGCTGCTGCTGCTGCTGCTGCTGCCAGGTGGTGCGTTGTATCTGGGTGGCACTGCCACTGGTGCTAATGTCTCAGAGCTTCATGTGACAATAACCAACACAACATTCTTTGGAAATATGGCCACAGGCCCCAGGACAAAAGGTGAACCGCAGTAGCATTTGATTACATGATAAATCACTTGCAAATTGGGCCATGCATTGATTATTCCTTTTTCTTTATTCATTGTCTGGAAGATCTTGGACGTAAACATGTATGTATTGTTTTCTGTTGTGATGATGATATATAGTAGAAAGTTGACAATCTCTGTCGATATTCAGGACCAGAAAAACTGTTTGATAATCTTGTCATCTCACGTCATGCGTTTACAATGCTGCCATTCCATATGCCACATGTATGCAGGAGGGGCAATTATGGTATATGGCGTCAATGATGCCAACATAACCAGCTCAAAATTCATCAACAACACCTGCTACGGTCCCCTCGGCGAAGGTGCCGGCATCAGTTTTGGCGGGATGTCATACTATCGGGACCCCGAACCCGTTATAACGTTCCGTAACACGTCGTTTCGTGACAACATGGCGGAGTTGGGAGCCTGTATATCTATCACAGGCGGTCTGCAGACAATCAGATCTGTTGACAGCATGTACGTGAACAATACTGCTGCCGTGTATGGTGGGGTGTTGCATGCAGTGCTGGAGTTTCAAGGGCACCTGGTATTGGATGTCTTCAACAGCAGCTTCATCAACAACAGGTAGGTATTTGGCACGTAATTGGTTGCCATGTATATCCTTTTTCTTCACATTCTCCATTTTCATTCGTTTTGGTTTGTTATCATATATGTCATTTATTTATTATATCAAAAAATATATGATCTATAATTCGCCTCTATTCTAGTTTGCCTGTGAATGTGACAAGGGGGAAAAACCCTTGAATATTCATGTCTTTATTCAAAACAAGCATCTGTTGTTCTGGTACCGCAAATTTTATAACACTTACACACACAAGCCATGCAGTTTCTGCCATAACATGTCACTTAGTTCTGCGCTATCCTCCTCATGCTGCTGCTGCTGCTACTGCTGCTGCTGCTGCTGCTGCTGCTCTGTATCATCGATGAATCCAATCTATACCATAGTGCGCAGCTGCTGATGTAACATATGACTAGCCCTTTTTTTGATCGCTCACACTGCTGCTGCTGCTGCTGCTGCTGCTGCTGCTGCTGCTGCTGCTGCTGCTGCTGCTGCTGCTACAGTGCTGCTGCTGACGGTGGTGCAGTGTTCATCCGTCAGTCTTCCACTCAGGCAGGCCCTAAAAGCTTCACACACTTGTTGAACGGCACGAGATTTGTGAACAACTCAGCGCTCACTGGAAGCGGTGGAGCTCTCTGTCTGAAAGGTAGGTTAAAGTAGAAGTAATGCAAATAAAATTGATAAAAAAAGAAATAAAAAAAATTTGGAGTAAAAAATTAGTAAATCAATACCGGAAGTGGAGGAGCCCTCTGTCTGAAAGGTAAAAAAATAACATAAAATGAATAAAGGCTGACAGCACAATTCAGATTATCTCCCATTGTTTATGTATTTCTGTTACACCTGTTGGGGTTCATAGACAGTAATAGCCCCAGCAATCACAGGTTCTAAATCAGCTCAATGTTCCAAAGCCCTATGAGAGAACCCCTATCAGAGAAGCCTCCTCAAGTGTGTTAGCAGCAGCAGTTGCATGATCACTCAGCAACAGCAGCAGCAGCGGCAGTGAATGCAAACGGGTGCATTTACACCCTGGAGAAACTGTTGAGACAGTGACAGAGGCAGTGCTAGCAGGGCCATGATTCTTACAATCCTATCTTACTTGATCAAGGTTGATGCCATCCTGTGTCTGCTTGTATGACTACAACCTTGCTGCTGCTGCTGCTGCTGCTGCTGCTGCTGTTGCTGCTGCTGCTGCTGCTGCTCCTGCTGCTGCTGCTGCTGCTGCTGCTGCTGTTGCTGCTGCTGCTGCTGCTGCTGCTGCTGCTGCTGCATGCATCCACAGGTGGTACTCTCACATTGGGTTTAGGGGTTCAGCTGCTCAACAACAGTGCAGGCCAGAACGGAGGAGGAGTGGCAATTTACCCCAAATGGCCGGGACCACCAGAAATTGGACCCCCAATTCTGCTCATATCATCAGGCATGAAACGGGATAACGCCACAAACCTGGCCGAAACACTCCGGCAGTTTGCTTTTGGGTCAAAATCGCCTCAGCTTTCCAACCAGTCTTCGAATGCGAGTGCGCTGTTGCTGCTGCCGGACGATGTGTTGTCGACCGGGAATCTAACGGTTAGTCATAACGTGGCTTGCAAGCTGGGCGGGGGGTTGTACTTGGCTCCTGGGGTGGAGGGGAATTGGAATGATGAGAAAGTTGGGGAGGTGCTTGGTGACATGGTCGTTACAAATGACGCTGTAACATGTTACGATCTGAGTTTGCCGGGCAAATGTTCAGGACGGGGAAGTGGGTTTGACTGTGAATATGGCTGCTGTCATATTGGGCAAGTTTTGGATAAGGTGTTGAATATGTGTGTGGCATGTCAAGGGGGGATGTTTTCAATTTCAAAAAACTCCACTGACAGCTGCCAGGCCTGTCCCTCTCCTGGAGGGTTTTGCCCGGGCGGGAGTTATGTTTTTGCTCGTCCAGGGTTTTGGACAAGTGGCAGCGGGGCAGGTTCAGGCAGCCCTCAGGGTTTTACAGGCTCCCTGCAACAGTCAGGCAGCAGATTAAACCCTGCCAACACTCCACTGTCTAAAACCCTGGCAGCAGGGACTCATGCTGATCAGGGTCTAATGGTGGAGGATCAAGTGACTGCTGCGGCGCATGCCCCTGTCATCTACAGGTGCCCAAACGCTAATGCTTGTATCAATCAGCTCAGCTTCAGCACAGCACAAAGAGGCGGTTTAGCTGACATGTGCGGCAGCAACCCAACCATGGAAGTGGAGTATGCAGCACAATGCGAGCAAGGATACCACGGTGTCCTGTGTGGTGTGTGTGATGCTGATTACAACCAGAAATTGCCATTTGTATGCGCAGAATGCCCCAAAGTCCCCCTCCCCGGTTTATTATTTGCAGGTTTCGGAGTCATTTTACTCGTCTATATTCAATGGGTCACCGCATGGGCTGCTAACATTTGTAACATGGGTCGTGACGTGTCACTTAACACAAGTGACATAACAAGAGTGACTGTCTGGTTCCTGCAGAGTTTGGTTATCATATGTGGCTCAGGGGTAAGGATCTGGGGACCTGCATATCGGCAACTGATTGCGATCTTGTCCACTATTTTTTCTCCTGGTATGGGCTCCATAGCACCCTTGTACTGTGTGCTCGGCAGCGCCGCAGCCAACCTTGGTTTACCTTGGGTTTTCAAACGCAGTGTTATGACATTTCTCACACCTGTCATATTCACACTGGGCTCTGCCACCCTGCATATCATGTTACGCTTGTTACTGGGTCCGTTACTTCGCTGCATATCCAGGTGGCAGTTGGGCCCTAAGCAAGGATTCGTATGCCACTTCTGCTATGCCTTGCGGGCAGCAGCAGCAGCAGCATTCAGGTCTCTGGCATTTGACAGGCCCTTCATTCCCTCATCCCCTGAACCTGTTCCCCAGCCACCCTTCAAAACTTTTGGTATGCCACCTTCTACAACTTCTGCAGCTACTGCTGTTGCAAAGGTGCCGTTCTTGGTGGACCTGCTGCAGCGGCTGCCGCTGCTATGTGTTGTAGCAATTCAGTGGTGCTATCCCAGCCTGTTGCGTGAGGCACTGTCATTTTTTGCATGCATATCGGTGGATGGCCAGCTGCTGTGGCTGGCCGATGTGGAAGTCCAGTGTTGGACTGGCAGGCATCTGATCTGGTCCGTTACTTTCGGCTTGATCTCCGCCATCATCTTCTGCGTAGGTATTCCTGTTGGTGTTGGGGTTTTTTACCGCTTTATCACGCATCCACGTGCCCATGGGTTTACAGGATTTGGCTGCTGTGGGCTTTTGTGTTATGACGCTGATGATGATGTTATAACGCATGGGGGTAGTGGTGAGTCAGCAAAGGTGCCCTATGAGCGGCCACTAATGCCGCCTGCTGGTTCTAAACCTCCACCAATCTGGCACAAATTTGCCAGAGTGGATTCCCGGACTGATGGGGTGGGTCAATTATGCAGGGTTCAGGATCCTTCAATTTCAGATGTTCAGGGGTCTAAGATTGCTGATCAGCAGGGCACAACTGGTGCCAAGGATCCTTGTCTTGCTGCTGCCAGCAGCAGCAGCAGCAGCAGTGATGGCAGCAGCAGCAGCAGCAGCGATGCATGCCCGGTGCGTCTCCCTCGTTGCTTGTCAGCAGTCAAGAACTATCTGTTCAGGAGCTACAGATCATCCCTGGGTTACTTTGAGGTGTTGGTTCATCTGCGGCTGGTTGCATTGGTGCTCATCTCTCTGTGGGACCCCATCATTGGCGGCTTGTACAGTGCAGTAGCATGTGGCTGTGTTATCACGCTCTGTATGCTGCTGCAGCTGGTGTTCAAGCCCTTCAAAGAGTTTGCTTTTGACCATCTACAGGCTCTGTGCTACTTTGTGCTGTTGCTGAATGTTGTGGGTGGCATTCTGTTGTATGTGGATGCCAATAACCTGTGGAAGAATGCAGCCACTGTGCCTACAGTGAGCATTCTGCTGCTGTCGCTAGCGACCGCATTCATCCTCTGGGTGCTTTTATTGATAGTGCTGACGGTCATGGCCAACCGTAGGTTTGCCAAAGGCATTGGCAGCGGCACGCCCCAGCAGCAGCAGCCGCACCAGTTGCTGTATAGCAGGAGGGAGAACGGCTGGTGGGTTCTGCCCATCTGGTTTGGGAAAGGTCAGAACCCCGCTGCTGTTGCTGGGAGCAACTTACAGGCCAGCAGCAGCAGAAGCAGCAGCGGCGCAAGAGGTGATGCCAACAACTGCTACAGCAGCAACAGCAGTGGGCGCAGGCGGGGCATGGTGGTACCCATCAGCCATGCTGGTGCTTGGCATCAAGAAAGCAAATAGTAGAACTCACCTTGGAGAATGAATGAGCTTGACCTCTGTCGGGGTGCCAGGTTTGTTGTGCATTAGTCTGTTGTGCATTAGTGCGTTGTGCATTAGTCGTGGCTCATAACAAGTGGGGATCTGGTTGCTATTGGTATTCCGAATGGCAGGAGGACCTTACAAACTCTTTTTGATGCTTTATTGGGGGTTGAGATTGACATCGGGGTTGCTTTTATGTTCATGCCGGTTGCTTTGCTCGCATGATGTTCTAGCTCATCACTGCATAGCCTATCGGTTTTTAATGCATAGATGATGTGTATATGGTCCTACTTTGCTTTGCTTGCGCGGTGTTCAAGTTCACCACTGCATGGATGATGTTGCATATATGATCAGATCAGATCAGATCAGATCAGATCAGATCAGATCAGACAGATCAGATATATGATGTTGAGGATGGTTGCTGGCAGAAACATGGAATACGCAAGGGCATCACGAACATGATCAAAGGTTGTGTCATGCACATATGTGTTTGTATAAACATGGACAGTACCTGCAGCATACAAACATGAGCGCCAGTAGTGTGTCTAGTAACACAGCTTCATAGTAGCTTGGTTTTGCTTCCCTACGGTAGTGGCACTAGTCCATGGCTGCAATGCAATACAACTTCAACACGATGGTTGCTTTATCCCAGGGGCCCGGGAGGCTGCAGTGCACCTTTTCTGTGTCACATTGTGGTTGCCCAAGGCCGTCTTGACTCAGTTTTGCTTTGCCAAAACTGCCAAATTTGGCGGCCATATCTGGCCAGATCTAGAAGGCTTCTACAACATGGTGTCTGGCACAATGAGGTTGGTCTTTTGTTGGTCCTCAGGATCAGCCAGCTCAGCTGCTCAGGTCACTCTCTCAGTACTGTTGATCCAGTATTCAAGCTGTTCAAGATCGCCTGGGGCAGATACAACTACAATGTGTTCTTCACATGCATGTGTCTAGACTTTTTGGAGTGTCATGTGGCAGCATTGCATAGTACCAGCATTGGCTCAATGAACAGTCTGCCCTTGCAATTGAGCAGTGATTATAGACATTGAGGCAGCCCAAGCGGCGCTTTGTTGCAAGGAAAGACGTCAGCACTTGCAAGCTTTGGCGTGTTGTCAATGCAGGTGTTGGCTATTTTTTTTTCGTGGTATGATTGTTGACGAGTTGGCAAGCTTCAAGCTGACAAGCTTCTGTAGAGAACGATGTGGCCATGTTTACCTAGTGCACAACAGTCATATCATATCTGGAGTGTATGATATCTGTTGGTTTCTTACAAGTGCCCCTTACTGAAGGGCACTACAAAGGTAGGTTTGGGACAGTTTGACTCCTGAATATGAAGCAGCTGGCATTTTACAAACACCTGCAAGGTCACACATGGCATTCGCACTTAGTGAACGCTTCAAGGGGTTTCCAGTGGTTGACCCTTGTCGTAAAAGAGGATGGTGGTAATTGATTGGACAATCCGCCTGCAAAACATTGGGCGCAAGGCCGATGGCAGTAAATGCTATGGCTGATGGTATCAATTATTATTATTATTGTTCGCACTTAGTGAGGCATCTGCTTTTATCATGCAATGTTGAGATATACATCCTTACAAAGTATTGATAAGCGTCATGATCTGACTCAGATAGAGTCAGATACCTGCTGGTCGCCGCAATCAAAATACTAGATATTTAGTTGAGTCATTTGCTCAACACTGTTGAATGGTTCGAATCAAATCATGTTGGACGATATGCTATACATACGTATGTATATACACCATGTGGCAACACACATGTACCTACGTGTTGCTTCTCAGCTAACAGCAGTGGCTGATGGATTGGGTGCACCAGTGGTTGTCAAGCCTGGAGCAGGGCATGCATACCACCTGTTCTTACCTGTGTCCGATTCCCTATAACATTCCCACTTGGGAGTTGTGCTGTGTGGTAGGTTGTATCTTCGGATCTTTAACTAATCCCGCTGTTGTAGCCATATTCGCCCCAGACAACCTTGTGAAAATCACGCATGAATAGAGTGTTGTGTCCTGGGTGGCACGTGCCACCCCAAATTCCAAGACAGTGACAACAACGTACTACTGTGGTAGTACCTGAAGAAGAAGAAGAAGAACCCTTTCCGGCCGCAAGGCCCTTGGGAGAAGTACTTGGTGGCTTAGCCACACTGGCACACCAAGATTAAACCATCCTCCGGGGAGAAGGTGCCTTCAAGACACAAACCCCACTCAGTGGGGATGACCGACTCCAACACAAGACACACCAGCCGCTGACAGTGTCAGAGGCCATACAACAAAATGAGCAGCAAGTGGTGAACGCTACCCTATGCAACACGTATGATACCACATCCAAGAATACCATCCTTTGGCAAACTTTGTTCAGTGAACACACACATAACCCATGACACCACACAATGCTGCTGTACCTGACACCCAACATGAAGCATGACGCAATCAACAGCAACCATGGTATTGTCCAGGGTTTGCTGTTGATCATACCTGCAGGGCAGAAACCAGTCAACCATCATTGTCCCAGCACCTAACGCAGTGTGGTAGTACCTGGGCCAGCTCATGACACTGCAGTTGTTTTTGCCAGGTGCCCCCCGCGGTGCGTGAAGATCAGGAAGAGTGACTACAATCTTGAGAATGTTCTCAAACAAGTCCCATTTGCTTCTCATAATGCTCTCAAAATAGTCCCATTTTGATCCCATTATGTTCCCATTGGGAGTCATTTGGGACCATTCTGGGAAAAGTTGGAAGGATGACAGTGCCGGCAAATGTGAGAGTATGTGTTGAAGCACCTGATTGACCAACACCGGCTGGGGCGAGCGCCCCAGCCTCACCTGTTTGCTTGCTTTGTGGACTTCAGGAAGGCGTACGACTCAGTACGGCGTGATTTGCTGCTCAAATGTCTTGTTGACATGGGTTTGCATGGCTCTATGCTGTCTACCGTTATGCATATGTATTGGCAGGCACCAATGATCACTAAGGTGGGCAAGAAGCTGGGTCAGCCCTTTGATACGACGCGCGGAGTGAAGCAGGGTGATCCGCTGTCTCCTTTGTTGTTTGGCATATTTATTGACAGATTGGAGGCGTGGCTGGAGTCTCGGGTTCTGAGCAGTGGGGTCCAGGTGGGTCAGCAGTTGTTACAACTGTTGTTGTATGCGGATGATCTAGCCCTGCTAGCCTCCTCATCAGAACAACTTCAAAGTTTATTGAATGCGTTGCATGAATTTTGTGTGGAGTACGATATGGAGGTCCATATGGTGAATGTTGCAAAGACTGAGATTGTTGTGTTTGGTAAGAGGCGGTATGGTAGCTTGGATACTTTGCAGGGTTTATGGACATATAATGGCCAGCCAGTACCTGTCAGTGATGAGTTTAAGTACCTGGGTGTTGTCCTACACACCACTAAGGGTGTTTCTGCTGCTGTCCCAACATTGGCTGCTGCTGGTAAAAGAGCCATGTGGGCCATGCTGCAGCGAATTGGTAGGCTGGATATACAGAGCCTCCAACAGAAATGTCACTTGTTTGATATCCTGGTTTCACCGATTTTGTGTTATTGCTCTGAGGTTTGGGGCCCGGAGGTCCTTGGCTCTGCTGTGGGGTCTGATGGCATGTTGAATACTGAGTTGCAGCGCGTGCAGTTTCTTGCGTTGTATTGCTGGTGGTGTGCGGAAGTCCACTCCTAGGCTGCTGTTGCTTAGAGAGTTTGGGTGTACGCCGCTGGTTACTAACCAGACCTAATAGGTCCTGGTTATCCTCTGTGTGTGGTTTATGGAACAGAGTTTGTGCAACAGGTCGTGACAGCTTGTTATATCAATGCATGCTTGGCAACTGGGATATGCGCACTGACTTGTCTAATGGTGTCAAGGTGTGGTGTTTCCAGTTCCTCAAAGTCTTACAGCGCATTGGCTTCGACACTGGTACTTTGCTGTCGGCTACCGGGGCTGCTAGGACCCTGCAACAAATTAGCATTGATTCTGTGTTGTCACTTTATGATTCTTGGTTCTTTCAAAAGTGGTCTAATCTGCCGCCTGACCCTCGCTCCGCTTCTTCTGAACAAGTGTTATATGCTGTGTATGATAAATGGTTTTTGCCTGTGCGTATGTCTGAGTTGGCAGGCGATGACAGGTATAAAACATGCCCTTTGCATATACAACGGACAGCAGGTATCAATGCAGCACACATGTCGTCTCTGTTACGTTTTAGGTTGGGTGCACATGACCTCCCTGTTGCCACAGGTAGGTGGTCTACTGATGCTGACACAGGACAACGTTTGCCCAGACACTTGCGCCACTGTCAACACTGTGCTTCAGGTTCTGTTGGGGATGAGTTTCATATGATTTTGGAGTGTGAGTGGTACAATCAAGTGCGGTCCCGTTTTCCCCGGTTGTTTGAGCAGTTTGGTGGCCATGACACCTTGCATCGATGCAAGTAGTGATATCACTCTATCACTACAGCTGGTCCTCATATGGCACGTTTCATGGGTCAGGATAAGCGTCTTGTGGCTGCATTTGTTCATTTGTGCTGGTTGTTGCGTTGCAATCCATCTACACCTGTGCATGTTTTTCATAATCTTTCTGAGTCTGAGTTGGAGGTTGAGTCTGATGATCTTCTGCAAGTTGAACTTGCAGATATTCAACCGGATTGATCTGGTTTTTGTTTCTTTTTGGTGTGCCCCCATGAGCCATCAGTTGGCTCCTTTCGGGTGGAAACCCTTGAGGTAACTTGTAGTAGTAGTAGTAGTAGTAGTAGTAGTAGTAGTAGTAGTAGTAGTAGTAGTAGTAGTAGTAGTAGTAGTAGTAGTAGTAGTAGTAGTAGTAGTAGTAGTAGTAGTAGT
>JABEVS010000556.1:0-38547 GCA_018290735.1 Coelastrella sp. MACC-549 | reverse complement strand
GTTAGGCAGCGGATTCGTTTTAGTTTGTAGTGTTCTTGGTGCACCCAGGAGGCTGCAAATTAGGCGGGGGGGAGTGTTACGTGCCTCTCAGTACCGTCTCAGAACGTCTATTATATTACGATTATATATCGTCTACGTCGAGAACTACCTTCCCTTTGATGTATTAGTATCGTGCAATGTTATGCAATGTCATGACGTACACGTGCGGATACTAGGTAGGCAAGGCTTCATAAGCTGAAGCTTCCAAGGGCAATCTATCCAATCGTTTATATTTCACATTGATATAAAGTCTTTACACAATTCCTCTGCGTATTCTGCTCGTTAGTAAATCTCTAACGTATCACGTTGAGAGTGTTTTTTTCAGCCCATGCCTGTCAAAGTCAGCTGTATCAATTCATTGCTGCCGTTCAACTCAGTATGCTCATTCTATACCTTTCCCTCCACCCTTGCTCCACAGGCAAGCTGTAGTGTTTGTTATTCACGTGTTCAATGCCTTTTGCTTGATTGATACTTGTTGATCGCCAAGCCACAGAGTGGCTGTTGCCTACAAGGCATTCCGCCCTGAGGAGATATTGATCTTTGGTGTGCTGGTTGGCTGAGCCACCAAGATCCTGGTTTGCCCCAAGGGCCGCTCGGCCGGAAAGGGTAACTACCCTATATTTTCACTACTGTGTGAAAACATCCTAACATTAGTGTTGTGTGTCTGGAGGTAATTGCATTTCTCCTGCAGATATGCCTGAGGCTGATCAGCTGATGCACCACAGTTCTTCCCTCCTATTTATACAACTGGATGCCAACCGGGTTGACCTTGAATGAAATATCTTCATGTAAGAGTTCTGAAAAGCCATATTGGTGTTGTGTCGCACACTGATATTCACATGATATTCACATGAAGACAAGTGTCTGTTACCCAGCAAAGCAAAAGCCAACCCTTCATGGCGAAGAGTCCACAGTCTCACTTCATCCCAACCCCAGTTTCACTTCATCCCAAAACACCAAACACAGCAGTGTGCACTGTTGCTGTTGGCTGATAGAAAAGCACAATGTACCAAAGGCTCTTGGCCAGGCATGCCAACTGCACTGCTATGGATACCAGGGATGGTGCAAGCTTTGTCAGCAACAGCGACAAAGGGGACAGCTGCCATCTGCAGTAAAGCACACTGTTCAACACACCTCTTGCTGTAGACCACTGGGGCATGTCACAGGGCTGTAGCAGCAGACTGCTACAGGTTTGCCCCTACCATGCACCAACTGCTCTGCCTGCCTGCATGCTGCATTTGCTCCATTGAAGTGCATGTATAACCATTTGGATGGTGGTTTTGCACCTGCTGATCTGGTAATACGTGAGCTGTCCAAAAGCCTCAAGCACTCCTGTCACAGTCTACTTGGTTCCTGTCAGGTACTTGTCCACGCTTTGGGTGAGTGTGCTCTTGGGCACTGCACCAATGATGGTCTCCATCTTCTTGCCATCTTTAAATATCATAACTGTGGGAATTGACCGAATGCCATACTCAGTGGCGACACCTGCAAACAACATTCAGTGCAAGAAGCTGGAGGTGATGAGCCACCACAGCTAGTGACCCTCAGCCACAGGCCCAATTACGAAATCAAAAGTTTACCTATCAACATGCTAGCTCAGGCAAGTCGCTGTGACATGATACAATGAGCCATATCATTATTGACTGTTGTCCAGCCTCAAGGTACTAGCGGAGTCCATCTACGTATGTTGCCTCTCTCTACAAAGGACGATGTTGAACACTTTGCTCCGAGAGCAGCAGTTGCTGGAAATGACTTTAATGAATTGCTGATTTTCACACCTGGGCTCTCATCTGTGTTGAGTTTCACACATGTAAGCCGGCCAGCATACTCGGTTGCAATCTCGTCAATCAGTGGAGCAATCATTCTGCACGGGCCGCACCAAGGGGCCCAGAAATCAATAAGCACTGGCACAGGGCTCTTCAGAACAATCTCCTCGAAGTCATCGTCCGTCACTGCACCAAGCGACCACAGCAAGTTTGCTTACAGGGGCTGGCTGGCAGCAGCAAGAACCATCCCAGCACTTTTCATATTATAGCTATTTGCAAGCGCTTGCTCAAGCAGCCAGGCATCTCCACCCATCATCAACGCTCCAAAACAACCCCTTCCCTGGTAAACTGAGACAATGTGTCTCCCAAGCGCTGCACATGCACGTGGCCTGTGCAGATGATAGTAGCTGAAGGACTGACCTTGACATAGGGGATCTCCGCATGCAAACCTAGCATGCACGCAAATTGGAACCTTAAAGCTCCGAAGTCTCACCTGGGCCAGCCACTACGGTGGCCTCCTGTGCCCTCACCACCAAGCGCTGTTTGCGGGCCAGAGAAGGAGCTACAGCTGGCCGTGCTGCTGCTGACCTGCTGCAAACTCTGGCATTTTTTTGTGCTGCAAGAGCCATCTTTGCCAAAATGAGGCGCGACTACTGCCTCGCACAGGTAGCAACTCCCTAACAGGTGCTGTTGCCACCAGCAAAAACTTCTTCTGAGACTTGATTATTTTGATCAAACCAGGAGCGGCAGCAATTAAGCACGACTACTGAAGCACCGTTTCATCAGAAGATCATCAGGCAATGATACACGCCGGTTGGACAGCTCCCCTTGCAAACCCATAGGCCTCAACTTAAAAGTATTGAAGAGTGCAGCACGCTGCCTACAGTAACCCAAGCACCTCCACCAGCACGTGTACTTTTCGTCAACCTGATGCTTGCCGTGACGCTGACCTGGCGCTTGCAGTGGCTTCAGATGCAGTCGTTGATTTTTTGGCGTTTACTTGAGGAGTCTCGCTCTTGCGCGAGGCTCGTAGCTGCAGTTGTGCTTGACCTGTTGCACTGACTGCATACGCAGTAATGCCCGGAGTCGCTGCCGAGTGTGCACATTGCATACTGCAGGAACCAAGGGTTGAATTGTGCGTGCTGCCATACAAGCCAGCAGTGCCACAGATCTAGGCCTACTGCTGCTCACATGCGCTAGCAGTCTGCTCTGTGACCTGGCTGCATATCTTCGTCCCCTCAAGCTCAGGGCCTCAGTCACAGCTCGGCATGCTTTTCATGTAAAGCTGGAATGCTGAGAAAGGTAAATTCCAGGCCGCGAGGCTGCCGCAGCTCCATTGATGCTACTGGTACCACTCTGTTCGCGAGTCAGCTGACAGCTTTTCAGCAACATGAGCACCTCGTCCACATCGTCATCAATAGTATCTATTGGCAAAGGATTGCAGCAGCTCACTGCATGCATCAGTTCTGCCGCTTGCAGCCTGGCCTGTGGTGTGCTAGCCAATGCCTCTACGCAAACGGCAGGCCTTGCTGTTGATGTGAGGCAGAGGTTGGCAAATAAGTTCATTGACTGCACAACCTGCGGTTGCTGGAGTTTCTTCACTTGCTGTGCTAGCTGTCTCTTCTCCTTAGCAAGGGCCTGCAGCAGCTGCCGGGCCAATCCACCATTGCCTCTACCGTTGCTGGTTGAGGACTGCGAGCATTTGCTGCTGGCTGACATAGGGCGACTCTGTTGGCCATCACTGCTGCCAGCCACTGTCAGTAACTGTTGTTGTGTCCGCTGCTGCTGACCTTCCAGCAGCTGCAAGATACCTTGCAAGCACAGCATCACTTGCAGCAGACCAGCCTCGATCTGTAAAGCTTGTTGCTGCAGACATCGCAGATCGCCAGCTTTTGGATTGTTTTTGTTCAAGAGTTGCTCCTTATGCTTCAGGAAATCTTTGTATCTTGACTCCAACGCATCAGTGTCACCGCCTATCAGCTGTCTCAGCTGCACCACAGCTACAGCTACTGAAGGTACTGGTTTGTTTCCTAGTTCCTCAGTGTGTGTATGGCTGTGACACTGTTGCTGCCCACTGACAATGGGTGTTGCCCAGTACGAGCTGCACAGCCACTGCAGATGCTGCTGCAGCTCCTGGACCTGTTCATTGTATTGCAATTTAATGTTCTCTAGCTGCTGCAGCAGCTGTTGCACCTGCTGCTGATATTCTGCTTGCTGTTGTGCCGCCTCAACCATTGCTGCTGAATGCTCACTCTCCATTGCCTGCATAACCTTCTGAGCTGCGTTCACTTCATCGTTCTTGGCATTGACTTTCGCGCATAGGTCAAATAACTGCTGCTCTTGCTGTTGCACCTTCTGTTGCAGCTCTGGTAGCTGCTGTTGCAAGCTTGCTACCTGCTCCTCTGCTGCAACCAGCTGCTCCTGCAGGGACTGCTTCTCTTGCTGCAGCCTCAGTTGAGTAGGGTGACAGAAAGCATGTTGCAGGGAAGCATCCTGCAGCTGTTGCAAGGCAGCTTGATGGTCCCGCCTGCAGCCAGCGACACAATCATGAGCCCAGGTGCATGACAAGCAGCTGACGACTAGATCTTGACTCAAAAATTTGGACGCTCCTCTGATGAAGGTTCTACAGCGGTACTTTGATTCACAGCACCACGCAATTCACCACAAGTAGGCAATGTCACATACCAACTAATCAGCCTTGCAGCAGTAAGAAATACCTGGCACACTCCAGTTGCTGCTGCAGCGCGCCAAGTCCCTCAGGAGCCACTGCTGCCACCTGCTGCTCCAGTGCTTGCATGGCCATGTGCTGATTTCTGACAGTAAATAACAGTTGCTGCTGAAGTTGTTTGTGGCTTAATGATTCTGAACGCAGCCCTTGCAGTTGCAGCCGCAGTTCATTCATGTCTGCCACATGATCTTGCAGCAGCATGGGCAAGTCACGGAGGGCTTGCATAGCCTGTTGCACCTGGTCTTCTAGCTGCCTGCAGTAGCAGCTCATATCTTGCAGTTTATGTTGCACTGCCTGCTGAAACTGCTGGTGCTGTTGCTGCAACTGCACCTGACTGACGGCACAAGCTGCATGTACTTGCTGCTGTGAAGCGCGGATTGATTCTGCCCTCAGTTCCTCCAGCCGATCATCATGGCACTTGCAAAGCTCTTTCATCTGCTGGTCATGCCATTCTGCTTGCACTGCTGCTGCTGCAGCAGCCTGCTGATGAGCTTGTTCCAAGGATGCTTGAAGCACAGCAACATCCTGCAAGTGCGCCACTTTGTACCTGCAAATCATGATTTGCAACAAAACAATGGACTATGCAAGTTTTATTGCTCAGTAAACAAACAGTTGCCTACTAACAGCAAGACATCTCCTGTACACTTGCAGATGCAGACCTCATTGCGCCATCATGAGCTGCAGGCTATCATGCTGACATCTGGTGCACGAGTTCAACAGAAGCGTGTCCTTCATCACAACCAACGCCAGCAAGTTCAAGCCTTTCACCTGGTCAGTGCAGCCTCTTTTGCCTCCAATTGCTTGTTTACCTTCTCCAGTTGTTGCTTGCTTTGCTCGAGCAGGGTGTGTAAATCTTCAACCGCTACGGCTGCCTGCTTTGCATCACGAGCGTGCTGAGCTGTCCTGCCATAAAGTCGACGCTTCTCATGCTGCAGAGCACTGACTTGAGCTTGTAAGCTGGCAAGTTCCTGGCTGTGCTGGGCAGCAACTGCTTCAGCCTACATTCGACAGACATTGATATGATGGACCAAGACAGGCATTGCCAGATGTCTTACATCTGCAGCAACCTGCCTGAGTGCCTAGGTTGAACCAGCCAACAGCTGTGCAGTGGCGTGGTCTGTGATCGCTGGCATAGTCTGAGCTGAGGCAGGACAAGCTGAGCATACAGCAGTGGACCAGCTTCCACACCTGGCTGCAGGCGTCTTTCAGCAGCTTGTTAGCCTTCTGTTCAGCGTCCAGCTGTGCTGCAGCTAGCTGTTGTTTGTGGGCAAGTGCAGCTGCATTGCGTCCCTCTTCCCTGCCTCTGCTACAAGCCTCAGTTGCCTTGTGCTGGGCAATGGCTGCAACTGCCTGCAGCAACACTGGTCACCAGATCAGACAGGCTGATGGGGTAGGCATGCCATCACCAGTCCTCTGCATGACATCACTCATCCTTCAAGCATGCAACAAGACAGTTTCACTCTGGCCGTCCATGACGTCTGACCTGCACTGTGAGCTGGTAGTGATCAAGCTGGGGACCATCATCTTGCAACACAGCCGCGAGCACAGCACGCAGCACACCGCGCTGGATCTGCACACATGCAGGCAAGAGGAAGACAGCATTAAAACCATATGCAATGGGCGGTTGCTTGTGGAGTGTGTGGCGTGCAGAAAAAGCAAGATTATGGGCGGACTGAGCTGCACAGCAGTCACTGCCATCGGCTGGTGGATGAGCAAAGCACCCTCATGTTGAGCATGACTGCTGCATGGTATCGAAAACTCATCACCATGTCAGGGCCGATGCTTTCAGAATGTTATAGATTCAACTGACCTGCTCCTTGGTGTGTGTCTCACAGTGGCAGCCACTTCCATGTCTCAGGAGCTCTCTTTGTTGACAGCTTGCAGCTTTGTTGCCAAAGCCAACTTGCAACGGTAGTGCCTTAGAGGGCAGCTGCTGCCAACGATCAGCAACCTCAACCGTTGCTGCTGGTGTACAGATAGGTAACGGTTGCAGCTGCTCCTCAGGCTGACATCTGCTGGCGCTGTCACACAAGGTAACCTGCAGGGTCTCCCGTAATTGTGGCAACACCTGCGCAGCATCACTGCCTGACCCGCTTGCAGTTCCTGCATATATCATCATGATTGAATACACTGTTCTTGTTGATTGCTGCTTATACTCAGGTGGTGGGTGAGAAAAGACATGCTGGGTACGAACCACAAGTTGTAGTGTAGTGTGATCTGCAGTGGTTGCTGGTCACTTTACTGGTTGATGGTCACCTCGTCTTGATGACCAGCAGAACACATCCCACCTTGCGGCAGCCTCCTGCTGGACTTTCCCCAGCTTAGCTTGAGTGGACCCTCTTGCATCCTTTGACTAGCCTTCTAGACAGTCACAGTTGTACTTACGCATGGTGTACAGCACTTAATGCAAGCTTGATCCCTACCCACACCTGATAATCACCTGACATCTGCGACTAGGCAGCGCATTGCCTGTGTAATTGCTCTGTCCCGTCACCTGCACTGCAGTGCAAGTCACTGCAGCCCGAGGTCACTGCAGGTCAATGATCGCTGCAATGAATCTTCTGGTCATACATGGAAACGCTACTTCGTGGTCGCAACTGCGCGCCTGTGTACAAGTCGCCGACCTTTGGGCTGCCGTGGACATCTCTCGACGCTAAGGCTGGTCCAATCGTCACTCGCCCTCCACTTACATTCAATCTTCCTTGAGTGTGGTCCAGAAGTTGCAGAAGTTTGTACGTTATGGCAAACAAGCCACGGCTAGAGTAATAAGACCCCCAACCTTGTCCTTACCTTCGCAACAGTATGGCTGATGATGAGCAGCAAGAGGTGCTCGAGGACACACAACAAACAAAACTAGGTGCTGAGCAGGCCAAGGCTCTAAATGCAGTCACGGACAATGTGAGTCTAGCTTGGCTGCTGCTGTTGCTAGCTTGTAGTCAACACAAGCCCTAGCCAATGACATGCTAAATGCAGGTTCCAGAGAAGCAACTAGATGAAAATAAAGTCAAGCAGGTGAGCGTTCTGGGCAGGCCCAACCTTAGAACGTGGTATCGTCCCTGCTGCTGCTTGTGGGCATAACAGCATAGCTGCTGTCCTGACTTGAGGGTAAGGGGGCTGTTGTATCACTGTTTATGAATCTTGCACGAACTGCAGTCTTCCTTGCGCGTTTGGATGGTGGTATGCCTTGCAAAGAGTCCTGCACACCCACTAGTGTGCACTCCTGTAACAAGTACTGATGCACACAAGTAGGACTGCACTCTGCTTATTGTAGGCAATGGCAGCTCTGGCCAGATCACAGAAAGCTGACAAGGAGGCTCAACTCAAGCGGTGAGCAGGCATTGATCAAGAAGCAAAAGTGCATGACCAAGAGCCTGACCATCATGAAATAGGGTCGGTAGCTGTATGGAAGTGCCGGCAGTTGCGGTATCAACAACAGTACTATTCAATTTTGTGAGCTGTTCAATGCCACACCCCGGGGGGTATATGGGCTACATAGAACACTGGTGCAGAGTCATGTGTGGTGTGTTATTCAGTACGTGGTTTATTCTTTCCACCAGGCTTGCCGGTCCTCCTTCCCGTATGTGTTGGACCTGCCAGGACATGGGTTTTCTCCAGCATCAGATGCACCTGGGAAGTTGTCAGTCTCACCCTGTGTGCCAGTGTAGGTGTAATTTGTGACTCAACGTGTGGGCTTGTCCTTTGCAGGGACAAGGAGCTTGCAGCGGTGAAGGTGACAGCAGCAGATATAGAAGTGATAGCAGCAGAAGCAGAGGTAGATAAGAAGCTAGCAGAGAGGAGATTGCGAGAGCATGGGGGCAACTTACTTGAAGCGCTCAAGTCCTTCTTATGACAACATCAACAGCATGATCAACCTGCAGTGTGCACCACTGCTGGGCAAGTGCTGGCAACTGCCTCATTCGCCAGTACTAGCACATACATGATGTCCCTTCACTACTGACTTCATCTATGGGTCATGTACTTTCAGCCTGTTACAGCGAGACAGCGAGTTTGTGCTGCAGTGGACGACTATTGGTCCAGACCATACAGTGGCAGTATCCTGCTGCAGGGCATCTCAGAAAGAGATTGGTACAAGTCGCACTGTCAACACTGCAGGTATCAGAGCATGCAGGTGGCTCAGCATTGTGCGAGTCAGTCCTATTGGCTGGATCATCTGCACATGTGCTTGTTCAAGATAGCTGCACAGGGCACAGTGATAATCACAAACCCTGCATATAGCCAAGCTGTATGGGTTTCACCAGCATATCCGTGCAATGGGTGCTGCTGTTTGCCCTCAGGGTAGTAGCCAATTATTAGTGCCTAATTTCTCACAGTCCTGGCTGGGGGCCCCACCTTAGTGGGCTGAAGCTGAAGGGCCAGCCTGGCAAAGTCTGATTGGTGACCTCGAAGGCTTGCATCCATATGCATTCAATCAAGTTGCAAGCCTTACTTACTGAGTATGCAAGCCACATGCCAGGCGACTCGCCTAGCCTTCAAGGCTGCATCATGGCATGATGCAAGTCAGGTATGAGCATTGCATCCTGTCAAGCGCTTGCAAGTAAGTGAGGTTTCCGTATATTTTCTACAGTCTGAATCCAACCTAAACATCATGTGAAGCTGACAGTGCCACCTTTGCAGGGAATACAGATTGAGCCAGCCAGGTGCCTGGTCAACAAGCAGGCTGCATTAGCTAGTCTGGCTGCTGCCACGTCCAATTTCAGTCAGCAACTGAATGATTTGGCTGCAAGCAAGGGCACAGAAGGCAAGAAACAGATTGGCTCACAGCATGTGGTCATTGTTTTGCTGGCAGACTACAAAGTTGGCTCACATGCTTTGCACTTTTAGCCCAGAATGATCAAGGCCAGACTACCTAGCCTCTATCATTGACAACAAAGACTACATGCCCAAACAGGGAACACACCACACAACTGACTACGGCTGTGTGGTATGTATTGGAGCATTGAAGAGCACTGCAGTAATGTCTGATCGTGGAATGACATGTCATCATTGCAGAAAAACCACAGGATGTGACAGTACCCCAGCACATGGCAGCTAGTGCTGTCACTCTGCTGAGTAATAGCCTAGCTCCACTGCAACTCTCGGCATCAACACCCTCGACCTGCTGCCTAGATCTAGTGCCAGTACTGATACAAGTGCATTACTGCACCAAGCAATGAAATGATGTTAGTGGCGTTAGATCTTGGTCATCATACGAGCAGGTTGGCTGCTGATGACAGACCCACCGCCAGTGGCCAAATGCATCAGCAGATGAAGCAGAGCCACACACAAAACCGTAGCCTACACCAAATGCATCAGCTGCCAAGGTGCATGTGACAGCTGCTGCACCAGTTGGTCAAGTTTACCAAGCTGTTAGCAGCATACACATAAGCCACACTGCATTGTGCCAGTTAACCACAACTGCTGAGGACCACACCCGCTGAAGGTCCCATACCAGACCCTTGTAGGTTACAACTCGTGCTTCTGTACATGCTGCTGCATGGATCCACCCCGTAATAATATGTACAAGCTACAAAAGGACAGGAAAAGGTCATCTGGCCCTGGGCTTGACAGAGCCATTCCGTGATTTTTTAGAAGCGCCATACCCCAGTCGCTGTCCATTGCGCCGACATGCCATAGCGAACTTGATCAATGTCTCATCTTCATCAACATACTGCATAGCCAGCAAAGAAAGCGTAATGCTTAGGCATCACCAGCGGACTCCCTTGAGCGGGTTTGCCTAAGGAACTGATATGATAAAAGTTAACTCATTGGTGCTGGGCTTGCACACCCAGACCTCGCCGGTGTTTCGCTTGCGCACTGACGCTAGACCTGCAACTAAGCTAGCAACCAAGAACTGCCTTGAAGCACATGCTTGAGTCCACATGCCACTCAGTAAACTCACAGAGTATACCACTGCAAGCATACAGGAGCTCCACAACCCCTACAGTCCATTATGGGTGCAAGGACTCACCACATTAGCAAAATGGCGGATAATCGCTTGCAGAAGATCATCTCTGCTGGCAGATGGGTAGTCTGGGAGCTTATAAGCCTTGCGGTAGCGTTGCAGTGAGACCAGCTGCAAGAATGTAGATTGCAGGGTGATAATGTAGGATATACGTTACACGTCCCAGCAGCGGTCAACGTGCAAGACATCCGGCACAGCAGCAACTCACCTCTAGTTTGGTAAAATCAACCTTGCCGTTACTGATGCGCCGAGAGCTCCGTCCAGCTTTGGACCCCAAGTACTGCAGCGAGTAGGAAATCGCGTATTAGCTTGCTGAATGGCGGTAGACTGCCGCTGAAGCAGCTACACACAATTGTGGTACTTACATCATCATCTTCTTCACTGCCGGAATACTGTCCACCGTTGTGCATTACCCAGCTTGCAGCCATGGCAGTACCCCTATGCGGTCGGGTCTTGGCAGCCATGCCTGTGGTGTTAGGGCAGCACAAATGTTGGATGAAGAAGCAGGCAAGCAGGCGATGTGCGTGGAGACAACGGGTATGACACAGGTCAATAGACGGGACAACGAGACGGCAATATGGACTCTGAAGCACATAATCAAACGATAAGTTGTTTCAGATGTAATCATTTGTCCATTTGCACCCTGTTTGCTGTAGAGATGGATGCAGTGGGATGAACAAGGTGCGCCAGCAAAAGAGCACCAGAGCACGAACCTGCAATCAAGGCGTCACAATGAGGTGCAAGCGTGGATGGCTGTTGTTGTTGTTCGTGTGTCCTTCGATACCACTCTGAGTACGGAGCTTATGAAAGGTAGGGCCCAGAAGCGAGACAGGTGCATAGCAGGGCGCAGTTGATACAGGTGCTGAGATGCGCTACACTGCTGAGAAATCCAACATTAATAATCCAGATCAACATATCACCAAGCATGTACATTTGCCGAGCCAGGATGGCTTGCCAGTGTGGCCTAAGTCACAAATGGCCTGTCAGGTTTCTCAGAGAAACTGCGACTACTCAGTTGCCGCTGTCATGAAGGTATGTTGACAAGGCAAAAAATGTATCTTGTGTGAAAGCTTGCAATAATAAGGACAGTGCGCTTATAACGGCGGCCGCAAGCGCCTGAGAGCACTTGCAGGACCATGCTCAAATTCACTCCCGTTCGCATCTGTGCATGCAGGCGTATGCCGTTGCCGTTGTTACATGAGATGGAGAGTGAATTCAGAGGCATATGGAGTGATGGCATTTATCTTCGGCAGCTGCTGCAGGCCAATGCAGCAAGTTTCCACCAACTCTGCTACCTGCAGAGGCATACTCTGTGTGCACTGTGCTTTCGATCCCGTGCTGTAGCGTCATAAGCGCCCACACAGCAGAAAAGCAGTAGGTACAGTGGGGCTATGGCATGTTCTGTTTGTTGCGTGACAACTTCGAAGCATACACAGTGACCCATTGCTAACACGGTACACTGGCTTCGTTCTTGCTGCAACCAGGGGCAGCGGCTGAGCCTGTAAGGTGTAGCTTGTGGAATAAATTCCAGCAGCAGCAGCATAGATAGCTTGTGGCGCCCAGCAGCATCGACACTGGCAATTGTCGATGCTGTAGGAGGTGGAATGAGCATGGCACCTGTACAGTTGAGCCTCAGCTGACGATGGGCATCTGCTCCATACTCTCGCCCATCTCCAGGATGCGTTTGGGACTCTCTGCTATGCTTCTGGACTTACATGCTACTTACTAGTAACTCAGTTCATAGCGTTAACAGCACTTCATGTTTGGTTTCGAAATTGGGGCAAATCATAACCTTCTGTGCGTCCGTTGGGACCGTGTAGGAGGTATAGAACAGGTTTGTGCCTATTGTTCGTGACCATAAGGACGTGAATCCACCCCTGAACCCTGATCAGCTGCTGCTTGGCTAATGGCCTGTCTTTGCTGGCGAAACAGGTGCTGAGGCTGCTGGGATGACCTCTGAACAGCACTGCTGCCAGCCTTGGGCTGCTGCGCGGCAAGAATCTTCGTTCCGTGTACTGCACTTCAAAAGCAGGTGGGAAAAGCTGTATAGCTTATGCAATATGAGATGCCATTACACATGAATCATTTCTTCTGTCCTACAGGTAATACTGTGGTTACCATGTACGAGGACGTCAAGGCTCAGGCATCAGCACAAGCATGGAGCATCATCATCGCTCAGTGGTGCCCCCTGCGCTTGTCAGCTAATTTGCCGGCTCACCCAAAGTTGCATGGCTCAATCTCTTTTACATGATGCTCATGCTCTCTACTTGCGCAGGCACAGTGTTTCTCTGCTTGCAGGCTTTGGCCTTTGCCCAGATGAAACTGGCTGTGCAGCTTGACACAGCTGCACACCGGCTTCGGCAGCAGCAGAAGCTGGTTGCACCTGAGCCCCTGCTGCTGAGCTTGCCGCTGCTGCTACAGTGGCTCCGAGCCTCGGCTGGGCAGTCATAAGCTGTCGGGCCTGCTGCCATGTTGCTGCTGGCAGGTGCAGCTTTCTGCCGCTGCTGTTGGTGCCTGAGCTCCAACAGCATTGCCTCTTCCCCATTGACCCCAAGCGTCTGTCAGCCAGGTGCTGGGCTACCAATGTAACTTGCGTTGAAAGCAGTAATCGCACTGTTCACAGACAAATCACAGCTTCATCCTCTCAGAACAGCGCTGACCTGCAGCACTGTTGGGTCCAGGCGTACAAAAGGCTCTTGTGTGCCTAGACTCTGGTTGAACCAGATGTGCATCACCGCTGCCAGCAGATTGGCAGTCTTTGCTGCTGCAGTTGGTTACTTCGTTGATTGAATTGCTGCAAACCTGCCACTGGAGGCTGCGTGTGCAGCGGCCACTGCAGCATGATGCTGAAGCAGGCCCTGGATTGGGGACTGGTGCTGCTGCTGGGCGGGCAGCATCCTCCTGTGGCTATGAGGGTCG
Source organism: Coelastrella sp. MACC-549 (assembly GCA_018290735.1). NCBI lineage: Eukaryota > Viridiplantae > Chlorophyta > Chlorophyceae > Sphaeropleales > Scenedesmaceae > Coelastrella > Coelastrella sp. MACC-549. The sequence goes on along the minus strand of JABEVS010000556.1, from coordinate 25,133 downwards.
CTAGTTGCCATGAATGGCGTATATCCTTTGCTGATTGATGCTGGCTGCGAGGCCTTCTGCATGGCGGCTCTTGTTTGGGTGGCTATGGTGGCTTGTGATGCTGTACAAGCACTTATCCAACTCGGAACCTTGAAGGTTAGCGCTGGGTAGACTTATCTTGCTGACGTGCAGTGCTTTTGCAGCTGCTGTTCCCACCCATGCTGCTTGGCATGGCAAACTTGCAGTAGTAGCAGGCAACTGCATCACCAGGGCATCTTCTATAATACAATGAAGAGCAGAGTTATTGAGCACCGTGCAGAAGCAATCAGTGAGAGCCTCTGACGAATACTACATACACGGCCAGAAGAGCAATCTCGATAAGCGTACTGCTGTTGCGACTACACAGCAGCAGGACGCACTCAGCAATCTGCTCCGGTGAGGCAGTAACAGCTATCACAGTGTCTTGTAGATACAAATCAGTGGACAACCATGCGTTGAGTGCTCAATAGTCTGCACTTTAGCCCTGATGCTGATTGCCTTAGAGCTGAGGTTGCTGTAGCGGACTGGGTGTTTGCTGCAACCGCTGGCCACTGCATAACCATGCGCTATCAGTACGACTGCAGGCTGCACCTGTACTAAATAGACCACATTGCTTTGTGATCGTGGCCTTGCTCTGTGGAAGTCGCCTCAGGCCTGGACAGACCTTGAGTTGGCAGTCACAAGGGTCAGGACTGATGTGGTGTGACAGTGCGCTAACAGGCACCGCTGGAATTGCCAGCACCACTGGCACTTTGCACATCCCAGCATAGTTTGTACTTGCAGCATATCCCTCATTGGAGCAATCAATTATTCACACCACCCAGAGTGTTCGCTGTCTCTGTCCAGCTTGGCAATGCATATATCGTTGAGCGAGCTGATTGGCCTTGAGGATGCCTGCCAAACTTGCAAAACTCAGTCAAGTGCAGAATCAAAGCTGCTTAAATGCGTGCGATGCAAGTGCGTACGATACTGCGGGAAGGAGTGCCAGAAAGCAGGTGCAGTATGCAGGCCAGCAGTGTACATTGGTGAAGGCGTCCGTGCAGCCTTCGAACGCAGCAGTAAATGACAAGAAGAGGCTACATATGGCATGTGCATCATCTTGTATCTGCAAGCCTGTGTCTTCTCAAGTTCTTGTCTGCTCGAACCCAACTACTAAAGTGACTGTTGTTCCAGTCTTGACATCTGCTTTAACCAGGCCGTTATGTTCGTTGACACGCAGACTGGCAACAACACAAACAATACTGCAACAAGCTGCTGTTTGTGGCCAAAGCAGACCTCCCAGCTTTTGATTGTGCATGCAAGGAAATAGACCCGGCAGCATCTGAGATTTATCAAGCGGCAATGCAGGCTGCTGCTGGAAACCCGCGCAAGACAGAGTATATAGAAATGGCAGAGCTTGCAGCAAAGCGCTTGGTCAAGTGCTGCAGCGACGATGTGCTACCGTCTGGCCCAGCTGAAGAAGCAATGTGGGGGATGTACGGCGATCCCAAGTCTCAGGGCTATCAACGTGTCTACGTGTAAGTGTCCGGCTGCGATGCCAATGTGTGTGCTGTATACAGCATGCAATGGTTAGCATGGTACATCAAATGCAGCCAGACATTGCTGGGTCCAACAGGGCGCTGCATCAGCTTTTGCAGTCATACAGCCTGCAGTAACTGCAGCAGTAAGCGTAGGTTGTGTATGCGTACAGCATGTCAGCACCAGTTTGCATTCAGCATCCAGCTGCATTGCTCAACAATCTGGCAATATATCCACATATTATGCCTGTCAATAGTCACCGTCTACCACTGTAGCACACTTCTCCTTGCACGTGAGATGTAACAAGCAGCATGTAGCTTTGCCTGGCAGCTGATGTGAAAGGAATTGTTTGAGACATTGATTATCTTATTGGAACCTGGTTCAGAACAAAGTGCCGACGGTCGTGAATCGCCTATACTCCTGGACCGAATTGAAGCAATTTCTATGACCACTGCCTTTTACACTGCCTGTGTTTGATTTGCATGGTGCAGGGCATATCAGATGGCCCTGAAATATGGCACTCTGTCTGCGCAGAAGTTGATGGAGTGTCTTTTGGCGCGCCCCAATGCAAGCAAAGCACTGACCGAAGCCATTCAGAATATGAAGATTGTGCAATGCGAAGGGGACAACTATGAAATGACAACTAATCTTGTTGACAATTACTACACCAAAGTGGTTGGCCTGCAGATTGTCAGTGCATGTGACAAGTACACTGTTTGAACCAGTAATGCATTATGGGAGGAACAACACTCACAACACCAAAAACTCAATTCCAAGGATCCTGGTAGCTAGTTGCCATGCAGGCAAACGATGACTGGTTGAATATACCAGAATGTGACTGGATGCCATTCGGCTGCAGATCTGTAAATCCCAATGCAGGATGAGTGTGGACAATGCAGCTTTGCTGGCATTGATTTGTGTATAGTAAAGTTCACGTCTGGCATGTACGACAGTAGTAGAATTTACTTTCCTTTTTCTACCGAGGCGAGCCGCTGAGCTTGCAGCAGGTTGAGATGGCGTGTGAAACTTGATATCTGGTTGTTTGATGTGCACTGCTGCAGTGCCATGATATAGAAGATTGAGCCATGCGTAGCGCTAGGCTTGCACATGTGATGCCATTAGCATCTGGGCAGCTGATCAGTGCTGAGATTCAACAGTGGGCCAGATCTGCTTCAAAGCCAGTCCATGGGCGCTGCATGGGTCACTTAGGAAGGAAGGAAGTTACCCTTTCCGGCCGCAAGGCCCTTGGGAAAAGTACTTGGTGGCTCAGCCACGCTGGCACACCAAGATTAAACCACCCTCTGTGTGCCTTCAAGGCACTAACCCACTCAGTGGGGGTATTGGATACACACCAACGCAGACACCACTGCCATACAGATATTCTGTATGGCATACAGCATGACACAACAGATGCCGTACACAGCACAATAAAAGCACCAGCCTTTTTTTCATGGGTCACTTAATCGGTCAATGGCATTTAATGGCCCAAATAAGGGAGGTGTACGACATCTGCACGGTAACGGTTACACTACCGAGGTGATCAAGCGCGGGTTGAGCCATCCCAGTGCCCATACTATGCCATATTACATGATGTAACCAGTGTAGAACATTTGTGCGTCACAGGACATTGATGCGACAACAGCAGCAGTAGTGTATTGTCTGTAGACAGTAGCTACAGCTGCTCTCAGGTCCTAGTCGCGAGTTTTTTGTGTCTTGAATAAGCACTGTATATGTTGCATGCCAGCCCAGTGGACTCGATCTGTTTCACAGTAGTGTAGTCCCATGACACGCATGTTGCGGGCCAGAAACATTGGAAGGCAACCAGGTGGTAAACCATATGATACAGAACTGCTGACTGCATGTGCTCAGGTTGCTTTCAGACAGTAGTGCGACGCCACCTGCACATGTACAACGCTGCTGAACGCCTGGCGATGGGGCACACACAGACTACCACAGACTACCCAGGGGGGAAAAGGAACACTTGCAGAACCTGCTGCAAACAACTGCTTGGTGCTTACAGTCCCATGCTGCTGTAGGCGACATAACAACCCAAACACTGCCAGTAAAGGTATAATATTGTTATGTCGAATCAGGAAGGTGACGCAGCTGCTTCACTTGGCAGCAGCGACCTCTAGGGCCTCTTTGCGAGCCCTGGCCATCAGCTTGGCCTTCCTCTTGGGAGTGATGCCCTGCTTTTTAGTGCCCTCCAGAGTGTACCCCTCCATGCTTGCACGGGTTGGGCTCTTAGGGGAGCTGCCTGCCTTGCCAGTGTTGCGACCCAGACCACCGTAGCTCTCCTGAGCAGGATTGACAAGAGCAACAGCCTGCTGAGGAGCTGCCAAGGCAGCAACAGCAATACCTGCAAGCAGCACATGTTCATTTAATGTTCTGAGTGTACACTGCGGCTCTCAACCTGCTGTGCTTGGCACTGCAGCAGTGGCTCCGCTTGTGCAGGTGCACTAGCAAGTCGCATGGCTGTACATTGAAGCTTGCTCAATGCAACTTTCTGCCCACGTAACTGTCGCTGAAGGCTGGCTTCACTGGCTGCATTGACCATGACCACTGATGGTCTTGTTTTCACTGTGCAGACTTGCCCAGCTTAGTGCACTTGTTCGCATGTTTCAGTAATTGTGTTCCACCAATTAATATAGCACCAGGACTTCCAGAGTTGCTGCGACGGCATGAAGCTGACCCAGACTGCTGAGGCCGGCCATGCAGCTTCTTCACAGGCCTGCTGCTTCAAGGAAGCTGCAGCATGTTTTCTGCTGCTGCTGCGCTACATGCCAAGTGGCGAGGCTGCATTTCACGCTTGCTGGCGACTGATGGTGTCAATGCATTGCCAGCCAATGCAGAGCCGGAAAACTGACCACCCCAAGCTGTGGGGGATGCAGGCTTATCGGTCCTGCCGGTGGCAGGAGGTCGCTGGCAGTCGTTATGCAATGCCCGTGCTGCGACACGTATTGCATACCATACCTGCAGCTACTAGGCCCAAAAAGCTGCGGCGAGAGCTGGTCTCCTGTGCCTGAGCGCGCACCACGACAGCAGCACGAGCTGGGCGCACAGCCTGCAACATCGGCACCGATAGTAAGCGCATGTCAGCACCATGCCAGAAGTATGCCCATAGGCTGACTTAACGACGCTTACCAAGCGGGTCTGTGCTAGGGCAGATTTCTGCGCAATGGCTGCCATTTCGCTGCTGTACCTGCCGCTTAAAGATGCTTAGTATATCAGATCAAATGATGCGTACAACTGTTGCCTCAGTTGTGCAGTGTGGGCTCAGAAAACGCAAGATTGGCTCTGCAGATCCCAGACATGAGGTTTTAGGCGTGACGTGTTAAACCCAGCTATATCGTCCAGGATGATAGCATGGCACTGAGTACTGTGAGCGAATGTCTCTCACATATTGCTTCTGTCTGTGCACCTATGGTCTGGCTTTTCGGTGCATGAATGTACGTGCATGTACGCATGTCCGAGTTTGCATATTATGCAGGAATTACGAAAAGAAACAAAGTAAAGGTAAGATCTACGTCAAGAATCGGCCACTGTTGATCAACGCTGGACAACAGCTCCTGAGCTCATAGGGTGGCGCGGGAAAGAGGGCCGAACTGTGCCGCGAGCGTTCATCCTGGGTAGTAAAGCCACTCTAGCACAAAACCTTCTGAAAGTATTAAGTACGGCCTGGTATCAGCATTATATGTAGCTGGCATCTATGTCTCTTCTGTACGCCAGACACTGCACCAAGGTCACTGATCTAGCTGGGCCGCTTTCGTCACCGTCGCCTTATTGCTCTTCATCTTTAGCACATCACCAATCTCAATGTCAACTTACCTTTGTCCAAAGGGCTTAGCTTCTATTTGGAGGACAGCAGATGATCTGACCATTCACGACCATCAGATGATCTGCACTGAGGAAACTGATCTGCTGAGGGCCCTCAGCCAAGCATGCTGACCGCAGAACTTTGTTGCTACATGCGAGCATATACCATACTGCACACGGCCACCTGTAGCGCATGAAAGTTGGTGCAGAAAAGGCCAACCAACAAACAGTCGGCAATGTACAGCAGTGATCTATATAGATATATATTCTCACCCGCAGACCTACCGGGACCTCATACAATGTCCTGGTGCTTCAAGTTGCCCACTCAAAACATCTCTGGCTGGCCACTTCGGTGAATCAATGCTTTGATCCCCAACCTACACTTTTCCAGAGCCCTTAATGGCGCTGAAGGACCAGCACGTGCAGTGTCATCGCAAACAGCCTGCATGGATGTGCAGATTGCAAGGACCAGGTCAGCTTCACGTGGCTTACCTGTATGCTGCTGCAGATCACAACCGTCAGCAGCGCAGCTGTGAGGTAAATCCAAACAGTGCCTTTGATGCTTATTATGGTGACTGCCAACTGTGCTGCTGACTCACTTGTTAGGTTGTTTTCAGGCACTAGTACCTCACTTGAGTTGGCCCGAGCGCTTGTATCCTGGTGCCCATCTGCACTATCTGCACCTCTGTTGCAGATTGAGCATCATATCAACTAATACAGCATCCTGCGATGATATGCTTCTGTTACAGTGGCATAGCTCTTAGCATGCCTTCAATGTACTTGCTGCCCAGGTTCCCAGCTGCTGCAGGCAACAGTTTGCGCGACTGATATGCACTTGTCAGCTGACCGAGAGTAGTGAAAGCCTGACAGCAGCGCTGTATCCAGCCTGAGGAGCAGGAGCTGAATTTGAAGTGCAAGTAAATGCATGCAGGTGACAGACAGCACCTATCAATGGACACTGACTTGGACAGCATGCTAAGGTTGATCTCACGATGCTGCTCCACTTCAGTGTGGTCTGATCACAGTGTCTGCTGCAGTATTTTTGGACTTGCTAGAAGATCATACACAGCACAGCAGCAGCAGCGAAAGAACAAGAAGCAGTGGCAGTGGCTCAGCATGATGCCTGGTAGGCTTCTACACAGCTGAAAAACATGCAAGTCCTGGATGTGCAGGTTGCTGTATCCTACTAGCCCTGTTGAGCACAACCAGCAGTATGTCATTGTTTGCTGATCCTTGCCCACTTCATGGCCTTGTGGCAGCACAAAATCCGGCAGAAGACCATTAACTGCTGCTGTATTTGGGTGAGCAGACTGGCAGCACTTCCAACACTGCTGAAGTGAGTGCAGCCTCGTCAGCAACCTGCTCAAGCCTGCGCAGCATAACAGTCAGCAGCATGGTGAGGTGCACTCAGTGCTTGTGCAGCAGCAGACTCTGTGCTACAGCCCGCCAGGGTCACCACCTCACGGTCTTACTGCAGCAGACCATTGCAGTGAGTCTCACATGATGCCGCCAACAATGCTGAGGCCCAGGCACCACTGTGAGCAGCAGCAATCTTCGGGGCATGCTCTCAGTACGGCTGGCGTAGCAGCAGCAGCAGCACCTGTCGACCACGCCCATGTGCAGCCTGGCCAGGCCCTGGCACTGCTTCAGCAGGTCCTGCACCTGGAGTAGCAGCAGCAGCAGCAGGGCCCACTCACCGTGACTGCGGCAGTGGCTGCAGGTTTGCTCACTCATGTCCTAGATGCTGTGCAGTGCCTGCCGGTGACAACCTGAGTCAGGTGCGCCAGTACCTAGCTCAGCACAACGGCAGCGCTGGCAGTCCCCAGGCAGAGGCATGATTGCAGCTGATGAGCTGCTGTTGACACATTCTTCTTCCCTGGGGGCACTGGTGCAGTTGGGGTTGGACATTCCCAGCCTGTGGAGCATGATGCTCCTCCCTGCTCAGAGATCGTCCACAATGAATTAGTGTACTAACCACTGCCTTAAAGAAAAGAACCATGTACAGCTGTTTACTCAAGATGGTGGACCATGCTGTATCATTTGCTGCTGGTGGATTTTGCTGCTGCTGCTGCTGCTGGTGGTGCTGCTGCTGCTGGTGCTGCTGAGTTGTGCTGCTGGTGGTAATTAATCTGTGGCCAGATGAAACCATTTTCATAGATTCAGCAAGGTTAGTGAAGTACGAGAGGCGTTGTGACAGCCAGGAGCTGCTCTATTGTTATGCATTTACAGGCGTGGTCGGGGGGTGTGCTTTTGAAGTTGCTAGGCCAGGATGAGTTGTTGGTGTGGTCCTTGCATCCGATTCAAGCGTTTATAACTTATAATGAGCTTAATTGAAAACCAGTGGATTTGAATCTTTGGCATGTGCTGTTGTCACATCCGGCGTGCAAACGGCAGGAAAGCAGGGTAACAGGTCTGTGTCTGTGGGCAAAAGATTGCACGTCGGCAAATTGCGGTGCACAAGTCGACGATTTGAGGTCAGGAAACCTGTCGCACGGCTTGCTCCTTCTGCCGGTTTGCTGCTTATATAGTCATACTGTTTAGTCAAAACTCATTGGACGGGTTCAGTCTATCAGTTCCGGCATACCGTTGATTTGTCAGCAGCAGTTGCTTCCCTGGCCAGAATCCTGCATGAAAGACCACAAAGGACGTAAACGGCACAAGACTAAGAAGCATGTCAAGAAGAGCTATAAGAGCCACAAAAAAAGCAGGAAGGAGCACAAGAAACGGCGTGAAAGGCATTCATGTAGCAGTGGCAGCAGCAGTGGCAGTAGCGACACCGAACGCGATCATATGCAAAGCTCAGCACTTCGCCAACTTGAAAGAGAGAGGGCAGCTGTGCAGGCGGCGAGATACATAGTAGCTCGGCATCCAGGTGTACGAAAACATTTCAGAGACGTAAGTCTAAACAACGGTATCCTAGGCCCACCCATTTGGGCTTTGCAGGGGCTTCCTTCACTGTGCTGTTGCTGATTGAAGGTTCGCAGCTGGTGTGGCCAGTGTCCTGGCAACGCTGATGGACATCTCATGCCTCAGATAGCCTTCCGTGCAGTTCAAGTTAGCCAGGGAGGCAGAACAACTGCTGGCTGACTAGGTCCATCGTGTTAGCAACTTGTCACATTTGCAGCAGTTGATATTGAACACATTTTACACCAGCACCAGCACCACCTGCACATGGCTTATGACAGCGATCATGCTGCTCCCGCAGTTGTTGTGGGAGCTTGACAATGGGCGTGCAGCGGGTGTGTCTGGCGTCCCTGACAGTGCGATGCGGGCACAGCTGCAGTTCACACTGGAACACCTGGGCCTCAAGTGCACAAAGGTGGGCACAGCAGTTTGCACCACACTATCCTATGTCAGCCCCATAAATAGTGTACAAGGCCTGGCTCGTGCTGTCTCATTGCCATCTTACTGCTGGGCTGTGCACGGCTCTGTTGGCTGGGCAGCACACACGTATGGCGTACTAAGTAACAAAACCTTCTCAGCCAGTCAGGGTCATGTTTTGTATGCTTCTGGCTCTCTGTGTGCTTTGTTGGTAGACTGACAGTGCCTGCACGTGGGGGGGGGGGGCTGCTGCTGCTGCTGTTCCCCAGGATCAGTACTGGCTGCCCTCTGGTGCGCCCAGCACTCTTTCAGTGGTTGGCTTTGTGTTTGATGAGCTGCCACCTCAGCGAACACCAGCACCACCACAAGGCATGATTACTGAGGACACAGAACATGGGGCAGCAGTCAGTGCGCAGCAAACGCCTGCGGAAGCAGCTGGCCCAGTGCACAAGCAAACATTCAAAGGGCCAGAGTTGCCGCCAGGGTTGCAACAGGATACTATGCAGCCTGAGCAGCAGCAGCAGAAAGATGCACATTATAATGCTGGAGTCAGAGTTGAAGAGCAGCAGCAGCAGGTGTCATCTGAGACAGAGGCAGGTGAGTGGCAGCTGTTGTGTAACGCGGTGGGGAGCAGGTCCCCCCAGGTGAGGTGTCGCAGAGAGCATGGCTATGCCCAAGTGATGGTATGGTTGCAGCAATGAAGGAGCCGGCACATGCAGCAGTGAACAGGATACTAAACAGCGGTGACTGTCCTGGACACCAGGGGAGTGCGCTGGTCACCTTTCAGCACGCCACACCAACACATATCATCACTTCTACCCTCTCAACACTGTTCTATGCACAGTCTTCTTGCTACTCGCACCTCTGGCTGCTGCTGCAGATTGCCTCAAGCCGCCGGCACTTGCCCGGCCGGAGCCTCGTCGTGTTGTCGGACCTGCAGCCCCCAGCCCACAACAGCTGGCAGCAGCAGCAGCATACCATGCTGAGGTTGAAGCAGCAGGTGGCTATGGAGCAGCATCAGGTCCAGCGCCCGCTGATGAGGCTGGGCTGCTCACTGGTCCGCCACCACCTGACTTTGTGGAGGAGGGAGATGCAGCAGCACCAGATGTGCGTGAAGGCCAGGTCATCCGGGTGCTGAAAGTATTGAGACAGGCAGCCAACGAGGACACTGGGGCCCAAGGAGCCACTCCAGCTGCTGCTGCTGCCGCTGGTGTTGTTGCTGACCCATATGCAGTGCTGGGTGTGGACCCCAGCAGCGATGCTGCTACCATCAGGAAGAGTTACTGGCGTCTGTCACTGCTGATCCACCCTGATAAGTGCAGGCACCCTGCAGCACAGGAAGCATTCCAAGCCGTCAGCAAGGCAGCACAGCTCTTGCAGGATGCAGGCCAGCGGCAGCTACTGGATGAGCAGAAGGCAGATGCTGCATTGCGGCAGCAGGCCCGGGTAGCAGCTGCAGCAGCTGAACGTCAGGTTGCCTGGCACAAGGCTCGGGGTGAAGCAGTGCCTGCTGACCTGGCTGCTGACCTGGCTGCTGCCCAGTCTGCTGGGGCAGGGCCTGCTAGCCGTGAGAGTTGGATGACAGATCTGCCAACAAACCAGGGGAAAACGGCAGCTCAAGCACTGGCAATGGGGCTATCTCAGGTAGTTGACAGCTTCCAAATCAAAAAGCTGGTGTCATCTGCTCTTCTGCTAGTGTCACTTGGCCCTTCCAGCAGTGTTTTGGGATTGTGCATGCTTGTGCTTGTAAATGCATGCATGCTGAACAACTCAACTGACAACTGCAGCTGCGGCTGAGGGTCAAGTTCTGCTCAGATTGCTCCCTCCTGCAATGTGGCTGTGTCGCTGTTTCGCCAGACTTGTGTGTCTCTCGCAGCAAACAATGGCTGCAACCAGGAGCAGGTGTTCAAATAGTGTGCATCATGTCTACTGTGGTCATTGTCGCTGCCTGTTGATTATTATTCAGACAAGCCAGACAGCTTTCAGTCGTTTTGGTGTTCGGCAGCCTGGAGACACCAGCGGCTGGACAGACACGCCACAGCAGCGGGCCATGAGAGCAGCAGGTCTACTCACAGACAGCAGCACAGCCAGCAAGCCAGCATTGGCAGCACCAACAACAGCAACAGAAGGTGCCCCTGTGACTGCTGAGCTGGCGGCGGCAATGAGCGAGTACACTGGCAGGTACAGGCAGAAAACCTTGCTGGAGCAGCATGCTGAGCAGCAGGTGCAGCTCAAGCAACAAAGGAACAAGGACAAGAAGCCGCGCGGGGAGGTCAAGGATCCAGGCAAGGCAGACAAGGAGGGCAAGGGGCACAAAAGGAAGGCAGAAGGTGAGCCCACTTGTCAGAAGTGAAGACTTGCAGCACATCTGCCATAGCATTTCAACTTGCTGCATTGCTCAATCTCTTTCACTCGCAGTGTGCTGACAGTGTCCTTTTCAGCCCAGCACTGGTGATGTGGTGATATCAGGAGATGGTGACTGACTGTGGTGGTGCAGACTGTGCTACTGGTATCGTGTGTTGTGTCATCTTACTGCTGAGTTGCAGCTGCACTCTGTAGATCCTTCTGATCTGATCTGACCTGCCTGTGCAGGTAGCTCCAGGTCACGTCCTGGTGCAGCCCCACATGTGCTGCCTGTTCTGTTGCAATCCCACCTGATCAGCTACAGCGACAGGCAGCGGCAACAGCTGTCCAGAAGTCTGCTGTTGTTGTGTGTTGTTGCTGCTGTCAGGTGGCCAGGATGATGGTGAGTGGGCCGGCAAGCACCCCTGGAAACCCTGGGACAGAGACAAGGACCTGGAGGTGCAGCTGCAGCGGCCAAGGGCAGCAGCAGACCTGCTCAAGGCAGCAGGAAACTTGTCCAGCAGGTTCAGCAGTGGAAAGTAGGAGGTGCTGGGAAGTAGCGAACAGTCATGACAACAATGAGCTGGCGGTCCTGAGGGCTGCCAGGACAGGGCATGCGCAGGCATCCCAAGAGACTCACAGTGGCATGAGCAGGCATCCCAAGAGACATCATATAGGCCTGGGATGTACGTTTGAGATGTACACAGCTGACCAAATGGTTGAAGTCAGACTTCACAAACTAACTAAAGCCGGTCATATGGTTTCTGCTTCTACTTCTGTAGAATTGTCAAGTTGGACCCAAGCGCACTTCTGAGGATACCAGAGTTGTTTTTTGGTTGCAACAACACGTTGGTGACAGGTGCACGCTCCACTTGCTGCGTAAGCACCTTGCTTGCCCCACCAGATGGCCCACATGTGACAGGTTGCCTCCGTCCAGGAACTCTACCTTCTTGGCTTGGTACTGCATTATACACCAGTTATTGCATCTCAACATATCATGCGGAGCTGAGGAAGTCCTCGCAACTGCTACTTATCAACCAGTCATCGACGTGCGCACATTAGCACTTATACATCTCCTAAGGGCTGCTGGCATGCGTACGATCCAAGTTGGGTTACCGCGTTCCTGCAGTGCCATCGCAAGGAGTACTCCCAGCAGAATGTTTGGCCGACAGCTATCAGCACAACAGCAGCAACAAACATCGGTCTCCTGCCCGCAGCGAATGGGATTCAAGATCATGACATTGAACTGTGGCCGGTCAATCAGTTGCAGGATGCCATTTGCAGCTCATCCACAGCAGAGAGCCATTACAGAAGCATTGAGTCGTCAGCACATGCATCCTTGGTGTTCACTGGCAGACAGCCATGGTCAAAACAGCAGCAAAGCACTGAAGTGCAAAGCCTCAGCAATAGACGCAGCCGCTGCCAGTCCTGCTGCCAAGCTAGCAGCAGTCGCTGATCAGACTGAAACAGATGCAGGGAACCTTGCAGGTATACAGCAGTTGCGTGGCCAATTACAACTGTACAACACCATGTCCAGAAAGAAAGAGCACTTCAAGCCTCGGTCCAACATGGGTGACAAAGTGCAGATGTATGTGTGTGGAGTCACAGTGTATGACTACAGCCACATAGGTGAGCAGCACGTGCAACATTGGCCTGTCAGTCATCATCCTTTCTGTGAGCAAATCAGTCAGCACCAAGCATGCTGCGTGAGCACCACTCGAATGGGTGACAGAGCTGTACTCCTCTCACTGATACTGCCCACTGGCATCATGCACTTCAGGCCTCGGAATCAATGGCATATACACAGAAGCTGAGCACAAAACATCGATCAACACCATATTTCTCCATGGGTATGCTGCAGGTCACGCCCGTGTGTATGTTGCTTTTGATGTGCTGTATCGCCTTCTGCGCCACCTCAAGTACGAGGTGCAGTATGTGCGCAACTTCACTGATGTTGATGACAAGATTATCAACCGGGCAGCTGAGTCAGGTGAAGACCCGTTGGCACTTTCAGCCCGATTTATTGAGGAATTCCACAAGGACATGGGAGACCTGGGCTGCCTGCCTCCAACAGTGAGTGGCAATAGCAGAGCAGCAGACTGGCACATGCACCAACCAATGCAGCTGCATTCCGCTTCCAGGTTTCTGGGGTTATTGACATGAAACAGCAGCGTGCTGCCTAGGAGGGCAGCCTTGTCAACTGCAGGTGTGTTGATCTCTGCATCTTGTCACTCACAGGATGAGCCCAAGGCAACTGACTACATCAGCAGTATGGTTGACACCATTCAACGGATAATTGAGAACGGTCATGGCTACAGCTTACCTGAAGGAGATGTATATTTCGATGTCAACTCACTGCCAGGGTATGGACGACTCTCAGGAAGATCTCAGGTGAGGCCTTACTGGGACCAGCAGGCTCACTGTGCAAGAGCGGTGCTGGTGCATCAGATCACTCCAAGCTGACAACTCAAAATACCAAAATACCACTCTGCTGCATGTTCTGCCCAATCAAAGTGTAGCTGGCAGCGCTTCAACCCTGATGAGCATGCCCGCTTATGACTAGCAGTACGGCAGCAGCAGTGCATTTTCACCACCATACAGCAAGCACATGCCAGGCATCTGCTGACCAGGCAGGCCAGGCCAACTGATGGCAAGCACAACACAGCTATTGCTGGGACTGCTGCTGCACTGTTGTTCTGTTTTAGGAGGACAACCGGGCTGGTGAGCGTGTTGCTGTCGACTCCCGCAAGCGCAGCCCTGCTGATTTTGCCCTGTGGAAGGGTGCCAAGCCTGGTGAGCCAAGCTGGCCGAGCCCCTGGGGTCAGGGCAGGCCAGGGTGGCACATTGAGTGCAGCAGCATGATCAGCCAGATAATGGGCGACGTGATAGACATACATGGTGGGGGCCGAGACCTCGTGTTCCCACACCATGAGAATGAGCTGGCACAGTCACAGGTGAGCGGGGGGGGGGGGTCTGTGGCTACTGGCGGCCAGTGTCATAACCTGTCAAGCTAACAGGGGACCAGCAGAGTGCAACGGCGCCTTAGCAACCAGTCCTGCAACTTGCCCCATTGAGGAAAGCTTAACATGCTCTTTCAGTGACATGGTAGAAGCAGCTGCAAGACACCAAAATAACATCATTGTCCTCTTGGCAATACCGCATTAGCATACTTGTTTGGCGCTTGCAGGCTGCTGCTGGACCCTGTAGTTGTGGCCATCAGCATGACGGTGATGGGCACACAGACAGTCAGCGCCAGGATTTTGTGCGGTACTGGCTGCACAATGGCTTTGTGAAAGTTGACAGTGAGAAAATGTCAAAATCTCTGGGCAACTTTTTCACTATCAGGTGCAGGCAGTGGACTGGACATGTATCCTGCACCATGATGATCCGTAGTGCTGGCTTGCATCCCAGCAATACGCTGATGATGCTGTAAGCGCTGTGCTAGCACTGAGCACTGGTTGCTTGCTGCTTTCAGCTGAAAGTGCTTCGACACGGAACCAACTTCAGACAGAGCCAAGGCACCCCGCACAGTATGCCATCTTAGGTGCAGCTGTCTTGAACCATCAGTTGTGCCAACAGTGCTGGCTCTGGCATCCATAATTTTAACGTCTGCCAGTATTGTTGCTGAGTGCCTCCTTGTTGTTTGCCATCATGCAGGGATGTGCTCAAGCTGTATCACCCGCTGGCTCTGCGCTGGTTCCTGGTGAATAGCCAATACAGAGCACCAGTCAACTACACACAGAAAGCCCTGGATGACGCCAGCGACAGGTCATACTATGTCTATCACACGCTTGCAGAAGCTGTTTCAGTGCTCACAGCAGCAGGGAAACCAGGTGCCACAGCAATAGCTAGTGTCTCTGCAGCAGGAGGTGCTGTCGGTGTGGGAGCACAGGTATCATCTGCAGTTGTAAGAGGTCTGCTGGATGATCTGAACACGCCTGTGTGCATATCTGAGCTGTCAGCACCCCTGAAGGCACTCAATGATCTGATGACAACAAAAGCAGGAAAGAAGAACCCCAAAAGGTGAGCTGCAACAGCTGCCTGTGTGGTGCACCGCTGTCCATGTCTATTATGATTGGAATCTCTTCATGCGCTAGCGCAGTGCAGCATTGTGCAACTGGTTTATCATACGCAATTTAGCTGGGCAAGCGAAGCATATGCTATTTCCTCTGAGAAGCTACCACCTGCATTCCCTTGATATTATTCCTTGCAGGCTGCAGCTGCTTGCCGAGTATGTTGCAGGCCTGACTGCCAGTCTGCAGCTGCTGGGGCTGGCTGTGTCTGACATCAACAGCACGCTCACACACATGAGGGAACTGGCACTGGCAAGAGCAGGGCTTACACAAGAGCAGGTGAGGGCGTACAGCTGATTCATTGGATGATCCTCCAGCAGTAGTTGATTGTACCTGTGTTTGGTGCATTTTGAGCTAGCAGATGCCTTTAAGGGCGGAAAAACTCATGCAGCTTAGATGCTGACAACATTGAGGGTCGAGTTCTTTGGGTTGTTGCTGCATATGCTTGGGTGCAGCTTACTATGCAGCGTGTCGGTTGAGCCCTGGCCACAGCTGCAGGTGATGCCTATTCGTATACTCCATTGCAGGTGGAGAAGCATATTGCAGCACGCGCTGCTGCTCGTGCTGCCAAGGATTTTGCTGCCGCTGATGCGGTGAGGCTGGGGCTGGCAAGTTTGGGTATTCTGCTAATGGACACGCCTACTGGAACAACCTGGAGGCCGGGGCTGCAGGATGATGTTGCATAACCTCCTGATGATCCAGCAGGGTCACAAGGGAACAGCGGCGAGACTTGAAGAACAAATATGAGGCTATACACACCATTTTCAGCTGCATACGACTTTGATGCTTCGCACTGTGGCATTTGCTGATCCCCTTCTGTTCAGCTCACTCAGGTGCCTCTGTAGGGCAGTGATACTGCCGATGTGGAATATATCCCGCACAAGAGCCAGTAGAAGATTGTCTTGGCGTATGTCGTGCAGTGCACAGCTGAATGCGATGGCTTCACGGTCTGGCAAGATCAGGAGCCCTTGCATGTGCAGGCAGCCACTGCCCATCACAAGTGGCAACCACCCCACAACAGATTAGTGTAGTGTCCAAACATTGCGCTCTTTGACGTCTGTGCAGACGACATACCGGTTGCAACGCCCTGTCTTCAGATGGTAATACTGCGGAGTGAGCATCATCAGGGTTGCTTCTGTCAGAGCTGGCATCACAGCTTTTGTTGGGTTTTGGTGTGGAGGTGCACAATGCTGTGATTCTTTTGAAGGATGCAAGGCAAATATGCGTAAGATCTTACGCAGCCACAGTGTCTTGACCAAAGGTGCAAACAATTAAAAAAGAGGAAGATTTTTTCCCCTGCACATTTGATAAGCATGGTCACGGAAGCAATCAACCAGCTGGTGAAGGAGATGCAGGCTGGAGGGCTTCTAGACGATCAGTTCATGCAGCTGTTAGCCCTGCAGGATGAAACAAATCCAGATTTTGTGTCTGAAGTAGTTCAGCTATATTTCGAGGACTCTCAAGTGAAGATAGAAAAAGTACACCAGCTGCTGAGCCAGCCGCTGCCGGATTATGATGAACTAGATCAAATCGTGCACCAGTTCAAAGGCAGCAGTGCCAGTTTGGGAGCCTCGTATATAGCGCAGCTGTGCATCAAGTTGCGGGAAAGGTGCCAGCAGCAAAATGCAACTGCTTGTCAGCAGTTGGTGCAGCAAATACAGGAAGCCTTTTTGCAATTGAAGGGGAAGCTTGAGACCTACCTGCAACTAGAGCAGCAGCGTAAGCAGCAAGGAGGCTAATATGGGCTTACGGTTGGCTCAGGCCAGCGACCCTATTCATCCTTCACAAGCACTGCCTGTCGGGTGTGTGACCTTTCAATGGTTTTCAGCGCAAGGAAGTGCATCGGCTGTCCCAGGGCTGAGAGCATGCAAAAATGCGATGCGTGTGTTGCAGCTGCTTAGCATGACTCAAAGAGTTTCCAATAGGTGACTGTGATGATGCAGCTGCAAGAGCACAGCAGAGCCAGTCTGCTTGTCCGGTGTGTGACAGCCAACACAGTAGTGCTGCAGCTGTTACAGTGCAGCTTCGTCTTTGGCTTGTGCACTGAGTAGCTCAGGCAGACGTTACATGGGTCTTCTCATTAACCGTTTGCCTGTGGATTGTACCATTCCAAATTCCTTGAGCACCTGTGATATTTGGCTGAGTCCATCATGTCCCATCTCACACAAGGGCCTCGTGGATGGATGGGGTTATCTTCTTCTTTCTCTTCTGGTTGCACTTGTCATGAAGTTGGCAGGGGAGCAGTCTAGCAGAGATGCACATGCCTGCATGCTGATCGTATTTACTGACATTCCTTGGGCTCTGTATCTAGCATTTGCTTGTAGTGCTGACTTCTGCATGGCAGTAGGGCTAGCTGTTGGGTACTTAACAGGGTGATTTTTTCATGTTCCAGGGGATGGCCAGCCCGCCTAGTCTTGGCGTATCAGCTTCATCATCATGTCAACAGCATGACAACTCCTTCGTGGTGCAGCTGGTTCTGGTGTACCGTACGATACAAATACATTCATTCCGGCAGACTCCTGTAGCAGGACCACCAGGTGGCTGAAGCAAATGTATAGAGCATACAGATGGTTATTATGGAGTGTACCTGCTGCTGCCCCATGTTCTGCATGACACTGGTTGCAGGCCCTGACATGTGCTACCAGTGCTATCATCATTGGTACCAGCGGGCTATCAGCACTGCATGGCATGCTGAAGATGGTCCACAGCTGCTTTTGGATCTTGCTGGGAGAATTTCTACTGCTCTGCTTTAAGCTTCTACATGTTGTGAAAGAAATAGAGCAATGCAACATATTCAGATGCTATGGCAGAGGCTTACATGCGTTGGGGGCACTACCCAGGTGTGACGCTTGTGTCCGCCTCAGCTGTCTGTGCAACGGAGTCCAAAAAAAATTTCTCTAGTAGAGCCATGCAACAAGTTGAGATATGTTGTCCAGTACTTGGTGGGGAGGGGATCATTGACGTTTGAATGAGACAAGATGCCCTTGAGAGTGTTTCTGAGACTGTGATCGGCTGAAGGGGCCGTGGCTTTGATGTTGGGATACCTATCTCATTGACATGCCTGTCATGAGTCTTTTCATCTAGATCCATCTAGATGAGTGTACGCAGCAGATGAACACGGATGATAACTAGCTAGCATATATGCTAGCGTATATACGATACAGCAAAGAGTACACGAAAATCTCGCACAGCTGGTCATCATAACATCAATTTCAAGTTGTAGTACCCTTTCCGGCCGAGCGGCCCTTGGGGCAAACCAGGATCTTGGTGGCTCAGGCAACCAGCACACCAAAGATCAATATCTCCTCAGAGGGGAATGCCTTGTAGGCAACAGCCACTCTGTGGCTTGGTGATCAACAAGTAGCAATCAAGCAATAGGCACCCGTGAACAACAAACACTATCATGTTACTGTGGGCCACAGGCAAGGGTGGAGGGAAAGGTATAGACTGAGCATATCTCACAATGGCAGCACTGCTTCAGTGAATTGATATAGCTGACTTTGACAGGCATAGCATTTCAAACCGCTGCATGGCTCAATTTCTTTTACATCAAATATTGACCCAACCACTGGATAATGAGGAGTTGACACTATCCCATAATTTGGTTTGCCTGCTACAGTTCATTGCTAGACCTGCTGATTTGCAAAATACCTCACCATGTTAACCAACCCCCCAAGCCTGCAGACAGGCAGCTGTGGCACACCATTGCAACCAACCAAAGCCTAGTGTAATCATCATATGGCATATGTGTGCATTGCACAAGTACTGCAGGCATACCATTGCCAAAGCCTATGCGGGCCGTTGACATTTACAGCAGCCTGTGTCGGATGCATCACGCCTGCCCCAGGAGCTACGCTCATCAATAACCTGTGTCAACAACAAAGAGACATGAAAGCGCTACATCAAAAGCTGTTGTTTGTCATTCTGGCGTGCACAGGCTGTGGTGCAACAGTCCCTTACGTCACAGCACAGCAGGATGCATGTATCCAAGGACTGGATGCCCCTGGTTGAGTCAGCGCAATAAGCAACACCAAAAACTTCTGCTGCTGATGACAAAGGACAATCTGTCCTGATGTGCATGCCAAAAATAGAGCAAGCCTTGGACTTGAAAACCAGCTACATGATGTATCAAGCTGCTGTCCGCAAAAGTGATTGTGAGACCTGGCACAGTTTCTGGGTCAACTTACAGCAACAATGCCTTTACATGACAGCCAGCATTTGACCAAGCACATTGCCATGGTGCAATTGTCGCATAGCTGTGTATGAAGCACGGTTCTCAGGTTCACCAGTCAAGCTGAAGCATCCTACTGCTGCCCATGAAACAAGTGAAATGAACATTAGCGCATTTCTACAGGTGAGGTTACTGTACAAGGCCCAGACAGACCCAGAAGTTTGACATGCCACCATGTGCACATGTCGTGCAGTAGGTGCACACAATAGTCCCTCAGGCATTTGCCTTGATTGGCAGGCGAAGAAACATGCACCCTACTTGTCAACAGCATGCCCTCCACAGGCTCCAAGGTGCAACACCCCAGCTGATGTCAGCATCATTGCCAAGCGCCAGATGCACGACGTGCTACAGCACTGCACTGCGCACAACCTGCATGCTGATTGCTGTGAGTACGACGTGTGAGAGGATTAGAGACCTTGTGCTGAAGTTGATGCCATCGACAGCGGACTGCCTTGCTGCACAGGAGGCCATGATGGACACGATGCCAGCAACCCACTGCCCATGCCTGTAACCAGCATCTGAATCAGATATAGCAGTGCACAATGCACAATACGCAAGTTAGCTAGTTTACATGCGCTCTCACTCTCACTTTCTCTGCTACTCTCTGTCTGGCCGTCAGCAGATGGATGAATGACTGCGTCGTCTCAGATTGAAATCCTCCCTCCACCCCTTCTTAAATGCAAGTAAGGAGCGTTGCTCTGCACCACAAACCTCTCACCACTGGTTCTACATCAAAATGAGATGTCTTTCTCTGAGCACACAACGATACATGTGGCCACAGAGAGCTATAATCTACTTAAGAACATTTCAACTTCAACCTATATATGCTACAATACAAATCGTCCAAGTACAGATTAATCACTCACTGTGTGGAAATCGTACTACAACGTCACTGAGGGGCTTTGACAATTCACAGATACCTTTAGAGACACACAGCAAATTGGGAGTGGTTGCCCTGCAGTTTATGCTGCAGTACACTTCACTCTCCAGCAGTGTGCCCATAATGATGTCACAATAAACAGACCCACAGGAGGGCTGATCTGACCGGCTGTGGCATGCAAACAGCAGACGGCCCCGGTGCATGGCCAGTGGGAAGTTCACAAACCAAGATAGCAGGCACAGCAAGACAAAACTGGTAGTGCAGTAGACTGTACAAGGTAAGTTGAGGGACTGTCATGTGAAATGCTAATATCATGTCCTCTCTTTGCTCTCTGCTTGCCACTGCAACAAATGAGCCAAGACCTTCTAACCCCAACAGAAAATCGTCCTCAAGAGAGGAAGTACAGTACACGATAGGCAACTGTTTGATAGCTACAGACATACATTACACTTCCCATATAGGAATACTGGCTGCCCTCGACAAAATCCAGCACATTGCTAACCAGCTGTAGACAAACTGGCAGCAGCCACAAGAGACTTACACGACCCAGCAATTGCATGCAGACACCAGGTCACCTCCCGTCAATGTACTCAGCAGATGAGTGCAGCACCAGAGCAGCACTCCAGACCGGTGATGAGCAATTGTGCATCATCCTGCTCATCATCTTCACCATCATCATCCTGGGCTGCTGCTGCTGCTGAGCTATCCACCCCCCAATAACCTGAAGCTGCAGTTTTCATTGACTCACACAAACTGCTGCCCTCATCCCAGCTCAGGCTGTCCAGGTGCTCCATATAGTCCAGCGCTGGGCTGTTCAGGTCACCAGCCCAGCTGGCGAAGCTGCTCACCACATCAAGATCCATGACAGCCGTCAGGCTAAAATCAGACTCAAGGTGTGCTAGAGTGGTGTGCTGTTTGCCTGGTGCTGTTGATGGGCCAAGAGGAGGGTCTGACAGGGCAGTTGCCAGGAAGGCTGAAGGGGCTGAATATTGCTGGGAAGATGAACAGCCACGGTCCTCACATCGCAAGCCAGCTGAAGCCCCCGTCAGCATGCCCCCACAGACAGCAGCTGTGGAGGCAAGAACGCCGGGCAATGCAGCTGATGACGCGCACTGCATGGGGCTTACCATCGCCTGCTGCTGACAGGCTAGCGCCCGCACATGAGCGACTGGAGCTGCAGACTCCCCACTGCTGCCAACACCTGTAGGTGTAGCTGCTGTTGCTTCTGCAGTAACATCGATGCTGCTGATGCTAGCAAATTTTTTTAGCTTGGCTGCATGGGCATTGCCATCACTGCTGCTGCTGGAGTAGGATCTCTTACTGGCTGCTGTGGGCCGGGGAGGGGCATTTGCCGCCGCCTGGGCCAGAAGCCTGAATACAACACAGGGCAGCATCACAGCATGCTGCATATCTGGCTCAAGATGACCACACACTCCACGTCTCAGGATGGAAAAGACAGGCAGAGTAAGGACGTGCCACAAGAGCACATCTAGGGCATACTATCCGTATATGCCACAACTTGAGGTAACAGAAGCAAGCGCAAATAGAGATGCCATGCCTTACAGGTTTACAGCAGCAGCAACAGCCAGGTATCTATTGTGAGATGTGACAGACGAAGATTTCTGTGTGCCCAGCCCTTGGCATTGCCACTGAGGCGCACCTCACAGACGGGTCCTGCTGGTCCAGCCAGGAGTTGAAGTGTGGGTCCTCTGCATGAGTTTTGCACTTGAGCGAGCAGTACTGACTGCTCTTGTCCATCATGGCCCGGCCATCCACAGAGCACTGTGCAAGAGCAGTCGAGACACTGCTGTTCTTCTTGTCAGGTGTCTGCTCGCGGTTGAGGTAGATGACCTTGCTGCCATTCAGTGTGTATTGCTGGACACCGGCAACATCTGCACCAAAGCGTTGAATATCAGCGACCTTTACTACGTCTTTGAAAGCGCTGCGGCGCACTTGCAGGAGAGTGGCACTGCGGTCCTTACAGCCAGGGCAGTGACTGCAGTACACCTTGAAAGGGTACTGTGTGTCAAACTGTGTCATCAGCTGCTCGCGCTTTGGGGTGCGACTGCCACCACAGCAGTAGACGCATGGGGTGAAGTAAGATGGGAACGTAACGAGCCGGTACAACCAGCCACTGCTTGTGCCCTGGCCGTGGATAGTTGGCTGAGCGCTTGCCTCAGTACTGGTGCTGCAGTGAGCAGGAATGGATACTGCGCTGACAACCTTCCATTGCTGACTGTTACGACATGTGGCCTGTATCGACCTGCTGGGGCTTGCAGTGTCCGACCCTCCAGACGCTACTGTGGCTGTGGAGCTGCTGCTGTTTGGTGGACTGCAAGGCTCGGCTGTTGATGGATCAGTAATACTGATTGGCGAGATACTGAGAGCTCGTGTTCTAGACTCCAACGATGAAATGTCCGGCTGCATGGTTGTAATATATGGACTAATCCTGCAAGTCATGCGTTTGCGACGGGCCGGCAGCCTCAGCAGCAGAAGCCTTATGCGGCTTGCGCACAGGCGAGCTGACTTTAGGTATTTATAAAAACAACAGAAAGAATCATTGCAGTTTAGCAATGGCCGAAGCCTCGAGTTACTGCGTCTGATTGATCACAAGTCGATCATGGCAATGCACATACTCACAAAGAAAACAGCAAAGTGCAGATATTTTGAATTGAGATTACGACTCAATCCACATGCATGCTGCTGGGGCCCTTCGCACCTCGAACAGCAAGACACCTCGCAATGATACTACTACACTCTTCGCTGCCTTAAAATGTGAAAACAAAGCATGCTGCGCCAGCCTCGTGGCATCCTTCCACTCAAAACGCCACGGCAAGCATGTTTCACATAAGGGCACCAGCCAGCAGTGCTGCTAGTCAACCGCACGCAAATCTACGTCTAAAACCACGTATGCTGCTGAGCTGCTGCTTGCAGCAATGCAATCAGCCTCTATGCAGGAGCCTCAGCTGTGCCAACACACAAGGGGACCTAGCAACTGTGATTGGCGAACATGATATATCTATGTATATGGTTTCAATAGCTTGTCAATTGCGTTGGCGTGCTCATGGTTGCTTAAGCCTGTTGCCCACCGCGGCTTCTGCTGAGACTGCCCACCTTCCGACTTGTCTTGTTCATTTCTCAGGACAATTATCACCAACTTATGGGCAGTGCATATCAAAAATACAGCCATGTCAGACGCCCCTCCTGCCACCTGCGGAATTGCCTCTGCTCCTGCTGCTGCTGCCCAACCGCCGGTTGCTCCCATAGCGAGGCCAACAGGCCGCAGCGCCATACATAGGATGCGGCCGTGCTTCTTATCTCTGGACACCCAGTCAGCACCCTGGGGCTGCCACCCCCACGCAACCCTGTGGTGCTGACCCATTCTCCTCCTTTCTACAGGACTGACGTGACACTGTTACACCGGATGCGGTGGTGCTTCGTATCTCTGGACGCCCAGTCAGCACCCTGGGGCTGCCACCCCCACGCAACCCTGTGGTGCTGACCCATTCTCCTCCTTTTTACAGGTTATACTGTTACATATACTTGGTGCAGGACGTCGGTGGCTGCAAGGGCAGCCAAGGCAGGCACAAGCATCATACCAAGGTTGCCCCCAGCGCATGTCAGCGCATTTGTCATAGCATCTCAACTTGTTGCATGGCTCAATTTCTTTTACATAGCTCTGGGTCACGTGGTCATGTAAAAGAAATTTAGCCATGCCTGCAGCAAGTTGAGATGCTATGGCAAATGCGCTGCCAACGCATGTCATGTCATAAAGATATCCAGTCGTCTATGTCGCCCATACTATGGGCTAGTAGCCGCATAGTAAAGAAACTGAGCCATACAGCAAGCCTTCCGGGACCCGTAGCATTCCCTACTACTACTACTACTACTACTACTACTACTACAACTACTACTACTACTACTACTACTACTACTACTACTACTACTACTACTACTACTACTACTACTGGCCATGCTGAGCGGTTCGACCACCATTATGCTCACATTGACACCGTAGTTTCCAAGCAGTAGAGAGGTATTGTGCAATACATGGCAACACACATTGTAATGGTTGATTCTGTGTTGTCACTTTTTGATGCTTGGTTTTTTCAAAAATGGTCTAATCTGCCGCCTGACCCTCGCTCCGCTTCTTCTGAACAAGTGTTATATGCTGTGTATGATAAATGGTTTTCGCCTGTGCGTATGTCTGAGTTGGAAGGCGATGACAGGTATAAAACATGCCCTTTGCATATACAACGGACAGCAGGTATCAATGCAGCACACATGTCGTCTCTGTTACGTTTTAGGTTGGGTGCACATGACCTCCCTGTTGCCGCCGGTAGGTGGTCTACTGATGCTGACACAGGACAACGTTTGCCCAGACACTTGCGCCACTGTCAACACTGTGCTTCAGGTTCTGTTGGGGATGAGTTTCATATGATTTTTGAGTGTGAGTGGTACAATCAAGTGCGGTCTCGTTTTCCCCGGTTGTTTGAGCAGTTTGGTGGCCATGATACCTTGCATCACTCTATCACTACAGCTGGCCCTCATATGGCACGTTTCATGGGTCAGGATAAGCGTCTTGTGGCTGCATTTGTTCATTTGTGCTGGTTGTTGCGTTGCAATCCATATACACCTATGCATGTTTTTCATAATCTTTCTGAATCTGAGTTGGAGGTTGAGTCTGATGATTTTCTGCAAGTTGAACTTGCAGATATTCAACCGGATTGAATCTGGTTTCTGTTTCTTTTTGGTGTGCCCCCATGAGCCATCAGTTGGCCCCTTTCCGGGTGGAAACCCTTGAGGTAACTTGTAGTAGTAGTAGTAGTAGTAGTAGTAGTAGTAGTAGTAGTAGTAGTAGTAGTAGTAGTAGTAGTAGTAGTAGTAGTAGTAGTAGTAGTAGTAGTAGTAGTAGTAGTAGTAGTAGTAGTAG
>JABEVS010000555.1:0-38573 GCA_018290735.1 Coelastrella sp. MACC-549 | reverse complement strand
CTACTACTACTACTACTACTACTACTACTACTACTACTACTACTACTACTACTACTACTACTACTACTACTACTACTACTACTACTACTACTACTACTACTACTACTACTACTACTACTACTACTATGGCTAAGACAGGACACCCAGGAAGAAGCTACAGGTGATAACCTGTTATGACATTTAGGGTTTACGGTTTTAGCAGCAGCAGGCAAATTCCTTCAGCAGCGGCTGCTTTTTACAGCTGAGGCAAGCAGCAATGTAGTTTAGGGCTTTGGCTTTTAGGGTACGGGCTTTTATCACAGTGGATGTTACTGTCATTAAGCCTTGACCCTTTGCGTCAGATACCAGGTGAATAGCTCACATGGTCGCTATCTGTTGACGTATCATCTTTGTAGGTTGTTGCTTGGACAAGTGAATTCATATTCATCATCCTCCAAAACTGGTATTATGCATATTGTTTCTGCCACTGCTATGGCACCGCTGCTGCTGCTGCTGTCGGTCAATGCTCAGAACGTCCTAAGGCTCCTGTGCATTTCAGATTGGAGGTGCAAATCTGGCACCGCCAGACCAGACCGGACCATGAACAGGAATTCTTGGTCTGATTGGACAGTTGTCCAGCTGACTCTGGATGCTGCTGCTGCTGCTACCAACGCTGTTTCTACAGCAGCCCCACCCAACGCTGCTGCTGCTGCTGCTGCCTGCAGGTTCCTGGTAGACCCCAGTTACGTGCTGTATCCCTTTGGCTATGGCTTATCCTACACCACCTTCGCCTACAGCAACCTCAGACTGCTGAGATCTGGCGAAGAGAGCTGTGTTGCTACAGATGACCCTGCTCCGGCCTACTGCTTCAGACTAACTGTCACTAACACAGGCGATGTTGCTGGTGGACATATTGTACCGTTATATCTGACTCACTTGGATACTGCGGTGAGTAGACCTCAGATGCATCTCGTGTGTACCTGTAAGTCGTACTTGCAGACATTCTGCCGGATTGAATGATTTGATCTGTGGTTTTCTATTTTCTGTGGCCCCATGAGCCAACAGTTGGCTCCTCACCGGTGGAAACTCTTGAGGTGACCTGTAGTAGTAGTGGTAGTAGTAGTAGTAGTATGATAATAATAATCTGTATAATATATAATAATATCTAATGATAATTTGTATGCTATCTGTACTGCTGTCAGTGTTTGAGAATCTATTCATTTTCTATTCACTTAATCCTCTTTCATCTGCTGATAGTGTGCTGGTCAGCTTGGGTGTCGGGAGTGTCTCAGCATCTGTTGCGCCAAGGGGTTTCCAGTGGTTTACCCTTGTCGTAAAAGAGGATGGTAATAATTAATCAGACAAACCGCCTGCAAAAGATTGGGCGCGAGGCCGATGGCAGTAAATGCTATGGCTGATGGTATCAATTACTATATGTTGCACCAGCTGCAGAGGTAAAAAGTTTTGGTCAGATATAATACATTATGACTCATAGTGCAACGGATGCACCACAACGCCTAGTGAAGTCTGTTCATGACCAATGTGTGCGCAAGTGTCATGTAGAGAGCTCAACAAGTACTAACTATCTGGTCGCTATGTTGGACTCGAGGGTGGATATGTGCCCATATTCCCTGTGAGGTAGGCCCTACCAAGCAGGGAATATGGACTCGTGTCCACCCGAGGGTCCAATACAGTGACCAGATAAGCCTAACTATCAGGTAGGATAAACAAATATCTATCTGCAGGTTGTGTAATACAGGTTATATGATACAACCAGTTGTCCTAAACCCTAAATGTAAACATAATCTGGCTGCTGCTGCAGGGCCTCCAAGGCAACCCACTTCAAAGTCTGAAGGCATTTGCACGAACTCAACTCCTAAACCCAACTGAATCTCAAGACCTGCAGTTAAAACTCAATCTATCTGACTTTATGATGCCCAGACATTATGACGGACGTAACATGTTACATCTGGGACCCTGGAAGTTCTCAGTGGGAAGTTGGGATGCACCGGTGGTTCAGAATCCTGCAAGTTCTGGGTTTAGCTATTCTGGGGTTGTCAGCAGCAGCTTAGGAAGCTTAGGTTTTAAGGGAAAGTTCAGCAGTGGGGACTTGGGCGGCGGTTTAGCATCATGGATTGGGGAGAGCAGCTTGAAATCCAATTCAGTTGTAATGAGTGACAGTCAGATTGGGGCAGCTGTAGTGGAAGAGATTATGCTGAATCCTCAGCGGAAGCTGTGACAGAGACAGCTACTTCCAAGTACAGACTCTAGGTTGGAACACAAGAATGCATACTCCATCTGCTGTGGCGCGTAGACTTCGTGTGCCTTTTCTTTTGATGCTGACTCAGCAATGAAAGCAGCAGCAGCACTGGCAGTTGCTGCTGTTGCTGCTGCAGAATTGATGCCCTGATCAGGATGCTCCTGCAGCAGCAGCAACTCAGCTAATGATCAGCATAATCTGCCCTGAGCAGCCTGATATAGATAGCCTGAGGACCTTGAGGTCGTCATTTCCTGCTGCCAGTGTCGCTGCACTGGTGAATTACTAATCAGCTAGATGCAACCCAATCACTGTGGCAACTACTACTTGCCAAGTAGTCATTAGATGAGTTAATGAGTGAAGGCTTCTGAAGCCAGTGGATCCTCACTGAAATGTGACATGTTTGGAACGCCGGAAGTCTTGCAGAGGCCTATCGAGTGTGGTGTGTACAGGTGGCCCATGGTATGGGCCAGGCATACTGGCCAATACCCTCAGGCCCATAGTATGGGCATGATGCTGGCTCGGGTGTTCATTGCAGAAACTTTCTGGCAAAGAAAGTTGAAATATTTGTTGACAATTTTCAAGGCTGATGCTGAGGCCGCCTCAGCGGTGACAGTCACCGTGACTGCCAGTCCGCCGGGCCTGGGGATACTGCCCGGCTCAGTAAAGGGTTCACCCCCTTGCCCCGCTGTTAGCATCAGTGCCAACTTGGCATTCTAATCTTGGTGTGCCAGTGTGGCTGAGCCACCAAGTACAAATTCCCAAAGGCCTTGCGGCCGCAAAGGGTTATTCTTCTTCTTCTTCAATGCCAACATGCTGTGCACATCACTTGAGTGCATCTGCCATAGCATTTCAACTTGCTGCATGGCTAAATTTCTTTTCACATGAGGAACGTCTGGAATGGCGTCTTTGGTCTTACAATTTTTTGCAGCAGCAACTCGCTCCAACAATTTACCAATACAAGTATACTGTTCAAGGCAACTTCAGATCACCAGAGCCAACAACTTCAGATCACCAGAGCCAACGACTTCAGATCACCAGAGCCAACGACTTGGTTCAATCCAGCCCTCAACAATTTGTAGCACATGCACAATCTGCTCTTAGTACACTGCAGCTGCCTCTGATAAAGCTTTGCTGGCAAGGCCGCAGCATCCAAAGAGAGATGACTCAGCCATGTAGGCTTTAAGAATAATTCCCAAGAGGGGCTGTAACAACTGACAGGCTGCATACATAAACCAGGATTGAGTTCAGCAGAGTAAACATGCTGTGGGCACCACATCTGCTTGCAGTACCAGCGATTGAACACACAAAGGCCATTGCTCTTGCACACAGAAACTGTTGGAAAGAGGCAGCAGTCTGCCAGACTGAAAACATTTGAGTGCGGCCGTATTTTTTTGGTCCTGGGGTGCTGAGATGGACTCTAGGAGCCACAACTTGCAGATTGAACCTACTGGAAGTCACACTTCACAAAAACAGCCTGTGCTCAAAAGTTCTCCAATGCCGAGCAACACTGCAACTTCCCTGGCAGCCTGTGAAGGGCAAAATCAGCTCAGCTCACTGAGCCTCTTCAGACACACACACATACACACACTCTCATACACAATAGCTGATGCCTACCTAGTCAAGCAAGCTTATCTACCTACCAGAGCAATATCAACAACAACAAAGATGCCATTTTGGCTGGCCTGGACCAGCATTGCTGCTGGCTTGGCTGCAAGAAATGCACAGTTTGCACACCAGAAAGACAATCACAGCCTGTTTCGCAAGGCTTTCAACTGCCAGCAAGTCGCAGTTGTTGTTTGCAAGTGCTCAATGAGTAGCCTCTGCACAACACTCATCACCAGCATGCAGAACACAGCTAATGCTGTGTGCTCACACGGCGCCAAACAACTAGAGCAACCTCTTTGGCGCACAGCAGCCATGTTATGCAACCTAACTGCCCTGACATGCACACATGCAAGTACTACCTACCAGCCCCAATCCACTGCCTGTATCGCCTGATCTGCCTGGTAACTGATCTGATCTGATCAGGTGCGATCACTGATCTGATCTGATCACTGATCTGATCACTGATCTGATTTGATCTGATCACTGATCTGCCTGATAACTGCCACATGCTGCCGCAGAAACAGACTCCAGACATTAGAGCTGCCTTGACCAGCGGGATGCTAACACAACATATCATACATGACATATGACATGTTACATGACAACTTACTGGCGGCTTTAAGCACGGGGGTTCTGGTGTGCATGATGGCCTGCACGACTGGCACGTCGTGCGCCACCGCGACCAACCCTGCGGTCGGCACGTGGCTTCTTGGACTTTTCACCAGCCTGGACGCCCTGGTTATGTGACTTGATCATGTCAATAACTTCCTGGATTGCGAATCCATTCTTCACTGGCCAGTCACCCTGGTCGACATCTGTGTTCCAAAGGGCAGATGCTGGATGAATACCTTGGACATCCCAGGAGACACAGTTCCAGATGTATGAGTGGTGCACTGGGAAGTTGTAGCCACCATTGCTCAGGACGCCCATCAGAGCCTTGTAGTAGTTGATGACGAACTGCTTGACTGGGGCTTTGTTGAAGGGGTTTGTCTCTGGGGTGTATGGGGTAGTCACGCCCAACCATGGGAAGAGGCCGACCTTGGAGTCAGTGCCTGTTATGCACAACAGCAGCAGCAGCAGCAGCAGAGGGCATGAGTGACATCGACATCTGACCTGCAAATCAATTAGGCTCCTGCTCATTTCTAAAACACCACAAGAATTACAGCTGCAATCAGCAGGAACAGCTTGCAGCAGGCTCAAGAGCAGCAAAGTCAAACTTCTGACCATTTGAAGAGGTGTGCATGTCAAAAGCTTAGCACACTAGAGTTGAGCAGATCTGTTGCTAAATATATCTGATCTTGAGCAGCAGCATAGGATTCAGATATACTTGTCTTTCTATGCTCCCTACCTGGCACATCACCACACTCAGACAATCCACCGCCCATTCCGAACTCATTGTACATGAACACCTTGTTCTTCAGAATGGCCTTGATATCGATGCCCATAGCATTGAACTCAGCGGCCATCTTGGCGGGGCCAGACTCAATTTGAGTGGGGGTGACAGTGTTGCCGGTGTCAGCTCTGAACCAGGCACAGAAAAACCACAAACAGCAGCCGTTGCTCAGTGAACAACACCTTCAGAGGATGCAGTTGGTCACTCAACTGAAAAACAGACTTGGCCCGTGCAGGCCAACCACACAAAAAGTCAAACAACTAGCAAAAGCAGCAGTCTGTTGGTTGTTAATTTGGATTTATAATCTCAGCCAAAAGCTGCCGGAGGGTTTGAAATCACACCACTGTGAGCTGTAGTTCTTGCACATAGATGATCTGATCTCCTTATTCCTCTGCTTTGCAATTGGTACTATGATGCTGCTGGAATTCCAGCTGCTGATGTTCTGAGCTCCTAATAGTGTCATGGATGTCGGCAACCCCTCCCTTGTCCTCAGATTCTCACCTGGCATAGTTGCTGACTCCCAAGAAGTCTGAGGCCTGCAGGAATGTTCTGATTGCAGGAACGTTGGCCTTGGCCTGCTGGTAGTTTGGCCACTTCTCAAATGGCAGTACAGCTCCCCACCCGCCATCATAAGCTGCCATGGGGGTGTTAGGCAGTACAGGAGGTGATCCAGCAGCACGGGTGACATAGCCCATGATGTAGGCGTGGTTGAAGGTGGCACCAAGCTGTTGGCAGCAGCAGCAGCAGCAGCAGCAGCAGGAAGCAAGGAGGATGAGAAATGTCAGTGCGAGCTGGAGTTGAGCACTGTACCAGCATTTCGTACTATAGTTGGCGGCCACATGATGCACCATAGCAGCATAAGAAAGCAAGCATTGAACTCTGACACAAATTGATGGATACACATGCATGAAGTGATCAAGTGCTGCTCTCTGCTTATGTATCGATTAACACACTATGCCTTGCTTTGCGCGTCAGCCTGCACATTGAATTCAGTATACCGACTCTGGACTTGCACCATTTACTGCTGTTCTGCTTTAGAGCAGCTGGCAGTTGGCAGTTGGGTCAAAACGCTGACAACTGCTAGAGCTGCAGCCTGTGAACCTGGCAGGGACCATATTGCAAGCCAACCAGTTCTTGGCACTGTTTCTTTCGCAGGCATTAACCGCTGTGAGCCTAACAGCTATCACTAGACCCCTGAGGCTGCTGTGGGACCTAACAGGCCTTGTTATATAACCAAAAAGCAAATATGAATATTCACCTTGAGTGTTGCTGGGTTCTTCCACCCGTCCTTGATCATCTGGTAGATCTTGAGGTACTGACCAGGGTTTGACAGCACTGTACCTCCCATCTCACCTGTGGCAGATGACAGTTGGATAAATGTGTTATGTTGTGTCACAGAGGAAGACACAGGACAGTACCAGACAGATAATCTGTCAAGGGTTGGGAGTGCCAAGGGTTGGGAGGCGCTAGGAATACACTAAAATAGGTACCAAAATATGCAGGTACTATTATTTATCTACAGGCATTTTGGTGGCTCCACACACTCTGTCTTTACAGTAGCCTAATTTGGCTGGTACTGTACCGATTAGTAACCCTGAGGTACTGTACCAATTAGTAACCCTGAGGCCGGCAGCTGCCAGATCTGAAGGATCACCAGGCTTAGCAGGTCTAGTTATGGAAACCCATGGTCGTGGCGTTGTGTATTTTGTAGCAAGAGATCTAACTC
Source organism: Coelastrella sp. MACC-549 (assembly GCA_018290735.1). Taxonomy (NCBI): domain Eukaryota; kingdom Viridiplantae; phylum Chlorophyta; class Chlorophyceae; order Sphaeropleales; family Scenedesmaceae; genus Coelastrella; species Coelastrella sp. MACC-549. Next base: position 31,610 of record JABEVS010000555.1, on the reverse strand, counting down.
AACCAACTCACAATGCAGATGCGCGTTTAGGGGATTATGGGCTATGTGGTGGGCTGCAGCAGCTTCAGGGGCCATTGCTGTCGGCTGCTGCTAGCCGGCCTTGCTGTTTAAAGGTACTCTGGTGAGACTCATTTGCGCCATCTTCACAACCGCCGAATCAGCCGCTGCATATTGCTGTTGCACTTAAATGCACTGATTTGGTAGCTGCTTTGTAGCTGTACGCTTCATAGGGCTGTATGTATGCTGAAGATGTGTTCCCATGTATACCATAACAGTGCTGAGGGGAGAGTTAATTGATGCTGCTAGGGGCTACAGAACAAAGCTCCTTACTGCTGTGGTTTAATTCGATTTGCTTGGTCATGCCAACAGCTGCTGCAAAATGAGCAAAATGAGTAAAAACTCAAGAGCAAGACGCAGAAAGCAAACGCAGGAGCCTCTATGATAATCATTCACCTTCCACAGCGAACCAGAATGTCTTGCCAGCCTTCATAGCACCGTTGGCGGCGTCCAGGATTGGTTTATGCATAATATCCCAGAAGCTGTAGCCGTAGGGGTCCTTCCAGAGAGGGTCGTTGTGGAGGAAGTTTCTCCACTTGCCAACCTTCAGAGCCTCATCAAGGTGGGGTGCTACCATCACTTCATCGAACAGGTCCACAGCAACCTTCAAGCAGTTGGTGAAGCCAGTGCGGAAGGTGTCCAGTGCTCCTTGATTCCATTGCCTGCAGGATGGAGAACAGCAGCAAAGCAGCAGATCAATGAAGTGATACAGCCTGTGTTCCTGAATGAAGCAACCTGCTGCGGCAGAAGGAGTGCAGCAAGACGACAGTGATTGTTCTGGCTTGAACAATATTGATTGCTACTTGCTGACTTAGTAGTAGCACTCATGCCGATGGTTGGCAAAGTCGCATACAAAGCTTGCAGGCATCATTTTTGGAAGCTGTATTCCTGCAGGGTAAGAAGCAAAGCTTGAAAGCACCATAAGCAGCTGCCATGGCAGGAAAGCAATGTGCATGCTGCACTTGAAGCAAGCCAACACAGCATTGCAGTCAGCACAACAACTTACTGGCAGTCGCTGTTCCATTCCTGCTTGTAGCAATACCAGTCAACCTTGTTTTGCAGAGACCAGTTGTCAGCATTGCAAGTATTACGAGGGAACTTCTCGTTGTCCTTGTCATACCAGTAGTGTGTGGGCACAAACTGGATACGACGGCCACCATGCTTTGCAGCACGGCGAACTAGGAGCTCGCACTGAGAAATAGAGAAATACATTGGGGCGTACTCTGCAAGAAATGCGACAGACAGGTAAGGCACAACGGGCAGTACACGATGAGCGAACTTCTAGATGATCACTACAAGACGTGTTCGAGATGGATATAGATCTGAGTACACTTGATGGCAACTGCAACGCCAGATCGGCGTTGAGAAAGCCGTCTGACAGACAAGCGCCTGATAGGCAAGTCCCGCCTGGCAGGCATAGGTGCATGCAAGCGAATTTCCGCATCCAGCAATGCTTACCGCTGTTGTAGAATGTAATAGCCATGCTGGACTGCTCTACAGGCTTGCCAGTAGAGGCAGGGCCGGCCTGTGCTGACACGCACTGTAGGGCCACGAAGGCCCCTAGCGCTGCTATCGCCAAATGCGACAACCTCATTGCTGCAATACTTTGTTGGCCAATTCGACCGAATCAAGCTGCTACAAAAAATGGACACTCTTTGTTGTGCCGCTGGCTGACCAGTCAACCAGCAATGCAGAAGTAATGCTGCGCAAGTTTTATGCTGTGTGCAGTCAAACTACTGAATTGCAGACGTTGGATAACGTACTGCGCGTGCTGCGATACCAAGCGTAGTGCGCACTCTACTGCCTTGTGACCACAGGTCCCATCAATATCATCAGCAACAGAATAAGCCTACAACTGCGTGATGAGTGCTCTTTGAGAGGTATAAGTGCAGTGATCAAAAAGCTCGAAGCCATGCCAACACGGAATAACACGCGGATACCGCCCCCGCGCGCCAGGCGTCCCAGCAGTAGGCAAGCGAGTCGCTTCAAGCTACTGTCAGAGAAGCGCACAAGAGCTGCACCAACCCTGAAATGCTACCATACGTGTTGTTCTCATTGTCATGTGATGTACATCTCATACACGACATCAACGCACCACTTGGGCTGACGCAGTATGTTACCGCAAGCAGCAAAGAGGACGCCGCGGCCTTAAAATCCTCAACAGCAATCATACACTCAAACATGCGCTGCGGTCACATCTGTCACGTGCCCTGCGCCAGCAGCGGAACATTGCTGTGCATTCAGCTGCTTTGCCCACTCGCAGCTGCATGCGCTCCATGTGTGGTCCTTATAAAAGGACCAGGATGTGGTTGAGGCACTGAAAGCAGCAAAAACACTGTGCTGGAGTGGCAGCAGCATCAACGTGAGGAGGCCAGTTGAAAGCTTGATCAACCAGGTTTGTTCAGCGTTGCTGCCAGCACAGTGCCACTGCAGTGCAGCGCAAATGTGATGCCGAAATCCAGAGAGGAATAATGCCGTAAATCTCATGGCTTCCTATGGCTGCAAAAGCGCTGTGTGGCACCAGCAGGGCATACAAGAGCAGGTGCAGCTCATCAGTGATCTGATCACTGATTCAGGCTGGATCATGCCATCCTTGCATACTTACACAAAGCCTCTGATCTTATATATCATAGGAAGTCTAACCCTGCAGCAGGCTGCCCATGGGGCCTGTACATACAGGGGCAGCAGACACAATGATACAACTGCCAGCAGTACAGATGCACACAGACAAGTGTCTACAAAAACATGCATCATTAGGTGATGTCGCAACCAGGCATTCAACAATTGCCGCTGAGCAACTGTTCAGATTCCTGCTTCTGCTCAGCAGCTGATGGTGGCACATGGGATCTGGCTGCCGAATAAAAATTGAATTCAGCGCACAGCCTGATGTAGTGAAGGAAAACATTGTATGGTACTGTGCCTCTGAGATATGCAAAAGGTGCAAAGTTTTCTTCCTGCATAGTAATAATAATAATCAGTACTTTGCAGCCATAGCATTACTGCCATCGGCCCCGCGCCTCAAATCTACCCAGTGAATTCAATCCACTTTCGGACAAGGCGGAGTGCATGATTATCCGATCTCAATTGTGAAGGGGGAAACCACCCGAGAACCCCTCCCATACAATGCCGAGAGCCAAGGCCTCCGTAGAGTCTTCCTGCATAGTTTGCTACTGGTCAGCAGGGCCAGCGGCTCAAATCTGCCAGGTTTGCAAGCCCCATTTCTGCATACGTTCTACATGATCTGCTGGAGTAATCCTTGAGCAGCTGGATGCGGTCTAGCATAGAAATTAGCACACCAGTATCATTGGTAATTGGTAACCTGCTGCGTAGTAGATTAGCGGAGCTATCTGCTGATTCACAAGGTTGGCAACAGCTGGCAGCTCTGAAAGCCAATGGTTGATGACTGTAAGGCTTGGCAAGCGGGCAGCAGTCATTGAGCACAGCCAATTATGATTTTATCAATGCCAGCAGTATTGATTGCCAGCAGTGTTGATTGCTGTTAGCCAGAGCAGGTGCGTGCACTGCTGAGGGTCACAACAAGGCCTGTACGTGGTTAGCCCAACCAGCCGGTGACCGGCTACTGTGTGCCTGGAATGCACCGCAGTAGCAGCATAATTGGTGCAATCCAAAGCAGGGGAAGGGGGGGCGCTCTCAAGGCCTGTACGTTGTCTACACCTGTTGTTGGGTGTTGTAAACAACGTCACCTTTACCTGTTGTGGTTGGCTTGCAAAAGCTGCATGGGCTGTCAACAAGTGATGCGGTATGAAAGATATTATGCCCTGCAACAACTTGAATTGTCCCAAGTGCTCAAGTGCAGACTCCTCACCTGGAGATGATCGCAGGAGGCTCATGAGCCGACAGGATCCTGGAGTGATTAGTCAGAGTTTCAGCCCAGATGCTCAGAGCCAACATGGCCCCTGACACTGCTGTTGCTGCTTGGACACACCTGCTTTATACGTTCATGCTAGCATCCAGGCGTTTGGATGAAGAGAACATTTGAACAATTCTCGAGAACTAGATAATGTCTCAATTATCCCTGCGTCACCACTGCACAGGTAGCAACGGGGCTATTGCTTCGAGGGCTCAGCTCAAGTTGTGGTCAAGCGCCTGAACGGTATGCACATATGGTCATCAGCACACTCAAGTGCTTATTATAGTTTCTTAATATATAAATGGCTACCGCCACACAGCTTCTTGGTAGCAGTCAGATGTCACTGCTGCACTGCAACCTCATCAGGCGCTGCTGCTGCCCGTGCTGTGACGCAAGGAGTGATTGCATCAATAGTGCTGTAGATGCTACTTAAAGTTGTTCGGATGAGGGCCTAAACTTGAACATGGTATAGGCCAAAAGTAACAACCTGGCCTGAAATATAGTCTACGGACTCAGTCGTGTCCCTCCCTTTGGCTATCCTCTGCAGCTCGCGCTGACGACGCCCCTGCTTCGGCAACCGTGCGTCAGCTTTCAAAAGATGGCACCCAAGAAGACAACCAAGACTGAGGACAACGTGACTCTGGGCCCCACAGTCCGTGAGGGAGAGCACGTTTTTGGTGTTGCCCACATCTTCGCCAGTTTCAATGACACATTCGTGCACATCACTGATCTGTCTGGCAAGGAGACCCTGTGCCGCATCACTGGCGGCATGAAGGTGAAGGCTGATCGCGATGAGTCTTCTCCCTACGCTGCTATGTTGGCAGCACAGGATGTTGCTGTACGCTGCAAGGTGAGTTCATGTCTGCTGTCAGCTGCGAACATGCCTTGGTGCTGCATCGATGATAACAGTCAATGCTCGGCCGTGCTATGGTCTGGTTCAACCTTCCTTCACTCTGCCACACAGTCATACCATGCATTTTTTGTTGCACCGTGAGCATCTCTACAGCTCAGCCGCTTCACTAGAGCGCAACACCCAAGTAACAGCAGTACCTGACCCTCTAGCAGCAAATCTAGCTCCAGCTGGCCCAGCCCATCATCCTCTGCAGCTCTGTATCGCCTCGGTATGTAAGCTACAGTCGTGTAATCCTCTTTCTGTCACATCAATCGCAGGAGTTGGGCATCACAGCACTGCACATCAAGCTGCGCGCAACTGGTGGTAACAAGACCAAGACACCAGGCCCAGGCGCCCAGAGCGCCCTGCGGGCCTTGGCCCGTGCCGGCATGAAGATCGGCCGTATTGGTAAGCAGCATTGGCAAAAGCCACAACAACAGCATCCAAAGTGCACACGAGAACAGTCAGTTGGATTGTATTGTTGCAGTTGCCGCATAGTGCAGATTACAGCAGCTGAAGGTGCTCTTCAGCAACAGCAACAGCAGCAAAGCATCAGCTATGCATTGATGTCTGGTCTTGCTGCTGGTTACGATTGCCAGCTTAGGTGGCAGGATGCTAGCACCTGGTGTAGAATTATCATTAGCAGTAGCTCCACAAACAGCAATCAAAGGGTTACAAACAGCAATAATTGCAGAATGAAGCAGCAGTCTTTGCACCAGACTAACCTGCGCTAGCAGCGGTCACACAGCTGGTGAGCTGACAACAAGCAGCAGCACTCTAGAAGCTCTTGAATCGGCAGCCGTGCTTCTGCTTCACGCAAACAGCCATTGTCGAGTCAAGGTGCAGTACAAGCTGGCAGGCCTCTCCATTACATGATATGTAAAGCAGTGCTGGCTGCTTGATACAGGAGATCAAATATCAACCATGTTGCTGTCTGCAAGCCAGCTTTGGTCATTACCCTGTTGCACCTGAAACCTCACCTGACATTTTGTCTGCGGATTTGTCTGCTGTTTGTTCCTGCAGAGGATGTGACCCCCATCCCCACAGACAGCACCCGCAGAAAGGGTGGTCGCCGTGGTCGTCGTCTGTGAGCAGCAGCAGCAGCGGGGTTGGCTCCACCACCCGGCAGCAGGCTGTCTGTTCGTCTGTTCATCAGTACACCAGCAGCAGGCAGATCAGCAGCAGCAGCACTCTGTTTGCAGCTTCACCTGTCAACATCTTTCTGCTGCTGTTAATGCGGCCGCTGCTGTTTGTTGCAGTAGTGGTTTAGCAGTGTGGCTGTGGCTGGAGTTTCCTGTGGGAGTCGCTTGTGTGGTTCCAGTAGAGCAATGGCACGATGCAGCAGCATGATGCAACTGAAGGATCTCAGTTGGTGCAGTTCTGTGTAACTTCAGCTGATGTGGTGCTTCTGTGCATGAATGGCCGCCCGGCATCGCTAGTTTTGATTAGTCCTTTGCACGGGAAAAGGGGATATCACAGATCAGAGGTGCTGATGCCATGAGTGGCCAGTACCCATGACCCACAGTAAAAGTTTAAGAGAAGTATTTGCTGCTGCACGTGACTTCTTAAGTGCATCAACAACCAATTGTACTTGTATGCTGTTTCTGGCAACAGCGTTCAGGCAGTTCAGAGGACTGTCAGTGAAACCTCACTCAGTGTGCGGGATATTGTGCCCTAGTTGCACCGCAGCATCTCCATGACGGGGATGATGACTGGTGGAGGTGATAGCTCAGGGGTTTCTGAGCACTGGCACACTGTTGGACCGCCACTGCTGCGCCCGCTCGTCTGCAGCCTACCGCTGGCAACATGACTCAGTCTTAGCCCCTTCAAGAGCGTAATACGCCCGATATCAGGAACAGGCTGCTGACAGGGCCTTCTCAATTGGTGTTGAAGCTATCAACTCTGCCAACAGGCCAATGCGCGCGGCTTTCTGCAGCAAGCTATCGGCACTCGGAGCGCGCAGTGCAAAATTCAACCCGTGTCGTAGCTCCTTGCATTTGAAGCATTGCTGTAGCTCACAAAGATACCACACGTATGAATTGAGAGCTCAGCCATCTGATCAAGAAGGGCCTGATGTAGAGACACCTCTGGTGTCTGCTCTGACTACGATAGGCCTCTCTGGGACGATAGCAGTCACAGGCGCCAGCCTCTGCGGCATACAACTCTTCAACCTCTTTCAATGGAATGATTCGGACATAGCACTGGCCTTAGAGCTTAACTCCGCTCTGCTGGTATTGGAGCTACTGCTGTTTGCACCCAGATGGAAGATACCACAAGCACTGTCGCTGGAGCCCGTCCTCAGCAAGCAACAGAGCCGCTCGCAGTCCCAGATACGGCTGATAAATCTGCCCGCAGTCAAGGCCAGTGGCAGATTGAATCCGGTCAGTTGGCAGCTGATGCTGGCCCTGTACAAATCAGTACTGCAGCGTCCTCAAGCTGATACACTGCCTGTACTGGTAAGCAAGCAGAAATGATAGGTACCTTTGCCTATCAGACTCGTCCATTTGCAAGCTGCACCCAGCTGCTGCTTCTCTACAAGCTCTGCTTGCCTGATGCAGCAGTAGGCCAGTCTCAGACCTGTCCTTAGGTTTCTGAAACCTACTAAATTTCTTGGTCAATATTTGTTCAATCATCAGCACAGATGAGCAGAGCGCTGCCCAACAGCATCATATTAGTCTTCTGTATTCTGTGGAGTTCTCATGCATCAAGATGCGTGTTGGCAGGATGCGTGTTGGCATTCCATACAGGATTTCAAATGCAGCAACGGCTGTTTATATACGGTCGGCGCTGTCACTCACAAGTGTTGACCACCAACTCTCTGTTAGTAGGTTGGCAAAATCGTTGGCAGTGTAAAAGAAAATTCAAATACTGTTTTCATAATAGCAATGTGTTAACAGCAGTGTGTTGATAGCATGTATGTATTTGCTGTGCCACTATTTTCCACACTGACTGACAGCAGCAGCAAGGACAAAAAAATAATTTCCCTTGACCCTGCCTCTCTCCACTTCTGCAACCCTCCTGCTTGCTCTTCTGCTGTTCATGTAGGCCCAAATCGGACTAGTTTCCGCTCGAGAGTTGTCCAGAGAGCTTCTTCAAAGAGGGTTTCTCCTCATGGCCCTTGCAGGCTGGATCACAGACAGATGCTACGAAGCAGGGCTTGAGGATGTTATAACAGTGACTCAGGGTTTAGATCTCACGCTACAGCAGCTGGGGTTTTGGGTGGCATCTCTGCTTGTTACTGCGCTTTTTGCGCCTGCTGGGTTTATAGCAGCAGGAGAAGCTGCTGAGAGCGTCAGTGGGGCGCTGCTGCTAAGAACGGAAGTTGGACAGGCTGTGGCAGCAGCACGGGACAACAGCAGCAGCAATGGCAGGTTGCAGAAGCAGCAACAAAAGCAGCAGCAGCAGGATGTATCCTTGCACAAACGGCATCAGCAACAGCAGCAGCAACAGCAGCAACAGCAGCAGCAGCAGCAGCAACACGACGTCGATGAAGATGAAGAAGATGACCTTGATGTAGATCCGGACGTTTTGGAGTACAGGTTATTCAAAGTAACAGAGGAATGTGTCAGCAGTTCTCCAGTCAAATTAGCATATGGTGTTACTTTGACCAAGGAACTTGCCAGAAGTGTGTTAGCCAATGTTACATTTGCTGCCACGGGGGGCAACCTCGCAGCAACACTGACTAGTGGTTTGCTGCTGAATGGCATGCTCGTATTGTACGCATCAACAGCACCAGGCAGTGCAGCAGGCAGCAGCAGCGATAGTACCAGGAAACAGTGACTACGTTTGTGATTTCATTAATGAAACAACAATATCCAAATATTTGGATATTGTTGTCACTGTAACTGTCCGGTAGCTTGGTCACCGTGGCTAACTAACGTAACCATTACTGCAGCACTGGGACAACGGCAAGCCTTGATACAAACAACTTGACTGTATCAACTCAAGTGATTGATGAGTCATCACGGGTCTGATCTGCCAGACCGTCGGGCGGTCTGCTGGGGCGGTCACCGTGACTCCAGTTGAGTTTGAGGCAGACATCACCCCCGGTGGTCGGACCTGCTGCCAGAGTGACGCCGCCGAGTCCAGAGTGCTGGCAGGAACTGGCTGCAGCATCACCCCTGGTATTCAAGATCTTGGAGTTTCTTCTAGAAGACGGAGGGTTGCTACTATGAGCTCTTCAAGGTGGCGCCCCGCTGCATCACTGATTGCCAGCGACCATGACAATGCAGCCTCGACTTGCCCGGGTTTGTGGCGCTGTGCGGCGTTGATAGCCTGAGGCTTGTGCAGGGCGCCGTCCACTGCTTCAAAAAGGCAACTGGCCTGTGGGAGCTGGCGAGGCCAGCAAGGCTTCTAGCTGCAGTGAATACACCAGCTCATCCAATAACTGGGATAATATTTATTGCATGGCTCTATCTCTTTCACCACTACTACAAGACGTTACCTCAAGGGTTTCCACCCGGTTGAAGCCAACCGATGGCTTATGGCGGCACAACCAGAAAGCAACACAGACCAGATTCAACCCATTTGCAAGGTGTCTGCAAGTTCGACTTATAAGTGCACTCGACTTAGTAATTACTAAGTCGTGCTTAGTAAGCTTGCAGCGAACAGACTCAACCAAAGCTCCAACTGTACCAACTTACCTCCAACTCAGACTCAAAAAGGTGATGCAAAACATGCATAGGCATAGTTGCATTGCAACGCAGGGCTCCTCCATCTTTCACAGAGCATCTTAATCTGGCAGTGCACTGCCAGTGCACTGCCACGTGCATGCACGTGCATGCATGTCCTATGACTATGTCTCTTTCCATGCTGGTAAGGTTGGCCGTGCAACCATACATGCCTTACGTGAGCACGTGGAATTAAAGTTGCATATTTATACCCGTTGTAGCAATCATGCCATGCGGGTGTCATGACACAAATAATCATTTGGCGCCTTGTCAGAAACTGCAATTGCACAGCGTGTGCACGCAGCAGGGACCTCTTGGACGTGCTGATCTGGGCCGCAGATATATAAAGAGCATCTTTCGAAGCAAAGTTATGTGTCAGTGCTTGACCAGCATCTTTGCCTGGTTATACCAACGAAGGGGGTTACCCATTATCAATGACTGGCCCCGCCGGAGCATGCAACTGCTAGTGATTGGTTGGATGTCGCTAGCTAGGCGCCATTAAGGAACCACAACCGTACTATACAATTCCCAACCATGGCGTTGGTTGCAACCACATCGGTCCTTCCATACTCTCGAGCAACACAGACACAGTCGCGTGTGCGGACCACCATCTATAGGTCACCATCTGTGCCCTTCGCCCGCCGTAATGTTTGCATGCACACCAGCCACAGGTCCCCAAGAACCAGTTCCGATGAGGAGGTGTGCAATTCGCTTTTGGGGTGCTTCGTCGTGCTTCATACCCTGGGTTTGAATGTGACAATTGGTTTGATTCGTAGGAACGTGCAACCAGGCCCTTTTGGCGCGATTGGCTTGAGTTTGGGGAATTTGACAGGATCTTGCTCTCATTCTGGCCCATGTTCCTTCTCTACGGGCTCCTCTGCGCTTATGTCTGGCACGCTCTTACAGAATAAATCAGCCAGGCAGCTTCATTCAGGTGAGTTCTGGCAGTTACTGTTGCCAACTGCAGTAGGTTTCTGCAGTTTCTGAACATGACTGCGGCTGTTGCAGCGGCTTTGCTCAATTAGCAGCACTGGCACAGCAGCAACAGATGGGCCTGGTGGCGATAGCTTCAGCATCCCGTGTTGCATCAGGGTTTTATTAGCACACTATCAGTTGGCGTCAAAGTTATCTTTGTGGCAAGGCTCACGGGGTAAATACGATCAGTCATGGTCACATGCAACATACCCTATTTGCTTAAACTGTTTACAGGCGTGCTGTGTGCCCATGCTTTGCCACCCTCCAAGCCACAGGGTCTGTCTGAAATCTAGAAGCTGAAGCAGGAGCTTAAGGTGAAACAGGAGGATGCAGCCAAGCTCAGGAAGCTGCAGGACAAGTTGTACAAGTATGCATGGAACTTTATATTTGAGCTGTTCCTGTCATTCACAGTAGTGGTTGCAGTCATTTTTGATGAGAACTTGGTAGCCAGGGCTATAAGCATTGAGGTGCCAGTAGACAGCGTCAATATTGGACAGCGGGTGTTACTTTTGTACGCTCTGTGGAGGATGGCAAAGCCAGCCGGACAGTTGGTGCAGTTGGTACATCCGTATTGGGGAAAACATCTGAGGCAGAGTGCAAGAGGAAGTATGGTGATGCATGGGTTGCAAAGGTGCAGGAGCAAGGGTTCTTCATTAAGTATTGGAGAATGCATTGATGCCGGGTGGTTTGCATGGCGTCTCCTGGTTTCAGGGAGCGGCATCCTGCCTTAGGCACAGGTTGGCTACCTGTGTATAGACTATGTGGTGCCAAGCTAAGGTATTGTTCAACGGTACTACCTAGAGTATAGCAGTGTAGGATCATGGGGTTGGCACAACAAGGGCTTTAACAATGCGGAGCAAGTTGCAAGACTATTGTAGGGGCATGCAATCTCCTTACCCGCTTGTCACACCAGTGGTACATGGCTCATGCCAAACCAAACAGATGTTGCTGTTGTGCATTGTAGCTCTGCACATGACTCCTATTGCATGTTGCGCTGCACATCACAACACCTTGGCAAGAGGAGTGTTTTGCAATGCTGATAGCTCAGTTTCTTTGCATGGGCAGGGCCTTGCAGCCGGCTGAGCCCTTTCCATTCTTCTTCTTGGCAAGCTTTGCCTTGTCCGGCATATTGAGGCTCAGTATGGAGCTCCCAATGTTGCTGACCATGGTTAGTATCAAGCTGTACACACGCCTTTCTTGTGTCAGTTTTCTAGCATTGTTGTTGTAGCATGTGGCGGTAGTACAGCTGTTGCTGGCTGTCACAGCCCCCAGTAACTTCCCCCAGTGTGTTAGGTGCCGGGGCAATGATAGTTGACTGGTTTCTGCCCTGTAGGTTGATTAACTGCAAACCCTGGTCAGTACCATGGTTGCTGCTATTACTCTCGTCATGCTTCATGTCGGGTGTAAGGCAAAAAAGTGTTGTGTGGTGCCATGCCATATTTGATAATTTTGCCAAAGAGTGGTACTCCTGGATGGTATCATACTTGTTGCACAAGGCAGTGTTCACCACATGCTGCTCATGGCCTCCGGCACTGTCAGCGGTTGATGTGTCTCGTGTTCACTACCTCCACTGGGTGGATTTTGGTGTGCTAGTGTGGATGAGTCACTAACTATATTATCCCAAGGGCCTTGCGGCCGGAAACGGTAATTATTGATAACCTATTCCTTCCTTCCTTCCTATCAAGCCTTTTGTGGCTTGCATTCACAACAACTTTACATACCCTACTTGGCCGGAAAGGGAAGATTTTTTTTAGCTGGATGGAAGTTAGGGGTTGTTACACCGCAGCGTCAGTTACTACACACTGCTTCGTTTTGTTTTGTGTTTGTTACAAGGGGGTGGTCTCCTGATGACCAGCCAGCTCTGCTGCTCAGGTCTCAGTACTGTTAAACGTTGCTGGTACATGCGCAACGCAGAAGAACTAATACTTGCATGATGATCACCGCCAGTACATACACAACCGCATCCTAGAGAACGCTGAAAGATCTCATGCCTGATCAGGCATGGCATGCCAAGCAGATATAGGAGGCCCCAGCTCAAACCACCATATCCGCAAATTCCATCAAGAACTTGAAGAAGAGCCTCCTCTTGTGGACAGGAGTCCCAAGACTCCCAGTTTGAATAAACAAATTGCTCTCACAGCTAAGACACAAATACTTCTTCAAGGCTTCTTAAGTTGCCAAGCACACTCTAGCCTGGTTCCGTGTCTTGAGGCTTGTCGCCTTAGTTGCCATTGGCAGGCATGGACATCAGGCAGTGCATGACCACAAACTCACTCCCCTCACAGAGCGATCTGACTTCAGAGATATTGCTGTAGGCCCCTTGCAGTAGCCCCTTGGCGGCAGACAGCTCACTGGCTTGATACAGCGGGTAGCAGTCACCTGGCATGGCCACGAAGTCTGCATAGCCCTGGAATGCACTGCAAATGCAGATCGTGAACAGCAGCAGCAGCAGCAACAGTTGAGCGCCTTGTTGCTGTGTGGGGAATCCTTGATAACTAGCATGCACTTTTGGCAAGTGTAAACATCAGAGGGTTTATCAAACGCGATAAATTGTCAAAGTCTGAGACATGCTGCCAACACACTGGCAGTAGAGATTCCACCAAGCATCCAAACTATATTGCTCCAGCAGTGGCAGCAGCAGCAGCAGCGGTTTTGTATCAGCAGCTGTACAACAGCAGAACCCTCACCCCTCTTTCGCCAGTTTGGTCAGCAGCACCGTGTTGTTTGGCACATACACCGGCACACACAGCTCTGCTGCTCCCAGCCTGATGAGTTCAGGGACAAAGTGCGTGAAGAGCTGCTGCTTGTAGATCTCCAGGGCATAGCCGGTGGGCATGCGGAAGTAGTCCAGGAACACTGCACTGAACTTCACATCTGCAGCAGCAGCAGCAGTGGCAGCAGCAGCAGCAGCAGCGGCATAGATCATGATGGCATTTGAGAGGAACCCTAAAACAATGTATGCCTGCTTTCAAGGGATGAAAGATACCAGGTAACAGAGCACAATGAACGCCTGGGCATTGCCTGAAATAGGTACCTGAAAATATAGTGTAGGTGTAGAGTGAAAAGGAACAATGATGCAATGGGCCCGGAAGATAGCGGAAGATGATATACCGGGGATTGTTCTATTATTCGCACTCGTTCAAAAACACTACCTCAATAAATAGCAAAAACATATGGAAAATGATGATATACCGAGGATTGTTCTATTAAACAAAACTATTTTACAATCAACACCACCTGAAAAGATAGTAAGAAAAATAACAGGATTATACTGCTACAGATAGTACCTGGGCAGATGATAACAAATTAAATTGAACTAAAAATAGTACCTGGGAATCGCAATGTGACATCTCTTGCCCCCCTGGTGCTGTTGAAGTTGCCCTGTATGTGGAAGCCACCCTCTGCCTGCGCCTCACTGTTATCTCGGTCAAAGCTGTAGACCTCGTAGCCTAAACCCTGCTGCAGCTGTAACAGACGAGCACGATCCCTGGGATACAGCAGCAGCAGCAGCAGCAGAGACAGTGGCAGCAGCAGCAGCAGTCATGTTAGTGACTTTGTTGCATGTGTGAAATTGGTTCCAACTGGGGAATTGGGGGCCTGGAGCCCAAGACACTTGTCAGCAGCAGCAATAACCAAATTTGGTTTCTCAGCAGCAGCAGCAGCAGCAGAAGGAAAATGTGCATTCACACTTATCGCACCATCAGCTATAAATCTATAGATCATGAAGCAGCAACTACCTCATATGATTGAGCAAGAAACAAAGGTAAGGTACCCACTGCTGTCATGTCATTTCCCTGTTACTCATTTTGTCGCTTGTTATAACAGCACCAAAAGTAACACCCAAGAACCCCCTACAATCCCACCTGTGTTGTGCCATGCCAGCGTGGCAATCATCTACTGCTGCTGCCGAGGCAAAGTGCATCCCTAAAACCAGAACAGCAGAACCCTTAGCTGGAGGATCCCACTCTCGGTCTACTGGAGGATGCTTCCAGCTGAACCTCGGCTGAGCATGAGGTTTATCCTGAATAGGGCCCTTGGGTTTTGTTACATTGGCCTTGGGTCTAGGAGCAGCAGCCAGGGTTGCGGCGGCAGCAGCAGCAGCAGCAGCAGCAGACTTGGCTTTGGCAGCTAGGACCTTGGACTTTGCTTTGGCGATGAGGGCTGCTGCTGCGGTTTTGTTGGACTTTGACTGCGGTTTAGCGATGATCGGCTTTGGGCCTAAACCCTTCTTGCTGCTGCCGCTCCCGCTGATCTTATTAGAGCCCTTCCTCGCTGCTGCTGCTGCCTTTGATGCTATTTTCAGGCTAGCCAGCTTCTTACTGACGCTGCTGCTGCCGCCGCTGCTGCTGGCACCCTTGCTCAACTTCTTGCTGCTGCTGCCACCAGCAGCAGCAGCAGCCTTCTTGCCCTTCTGCAGCAGCAGCTGCTGCTGCGACTTGCTCAGCACTAAACCCTTCTTCTGTGAGCTTGTGGTCCCATTTAACAACTGCCGCAGCAGCTGCTTCTTGGTCGGCCCTCGCTCATTGTCCTTGGCTCCCTCAGGAATCCGACGCTCGATATTTGGCGCATTGCGACTGCGAGGAACAAAGGTCCTCCCGGTGGCCTCTATCGCGGTCTCAATCGCCGCAGCAATCCTCAATCTCATCTGCTCATCCCTTCCTCCTCCAGCAGCAGCAGAGCTGGAAGCCTGCTGCCCCTGCTGCTGCTGTTTCTGCTGCACGCCTGCTGGCAGCAGCAGTCCTGGAGCTGCCACGTTTGTTCCCAGCTTTCTGACAGCTGTTTTGAGGGCAGTCAGATATGTTATAACAGCTTTCATTGTCCTGAAGTAACCCTGAGGTGTGCTCGGGTGCATCACGCACACGTCCAGCTTGCATCCAGAGAACTCCCCACCCGGGTAGACCAACCATTCGCTGTCCAGCTGGGTGCCTACATAGCAGCAGCAGCAGCAGCAGCAGCAGCAGTGGCAGCAGCAGGTGCTGTTGATTACAGAATGATGATGCTTAGTAGCTGAGAAGAATGGGCCATTGCTGTACATGCCCTGATGTATCCCGTACATCCTGTTATTATGTAGGGTACACAGGCGTACCAAACTGAACATGAGATTTTACTGACGAACATGCATTTTCAAACTGAAAGGGAGTCTTCTGAAGTCTGAATTTAGGAATAATTATGGCTAAGTAGACACAATACCATGTCTATCTATAATATCTATAAGTTGAATGCAGACCTGAGCCCTGCTAATACCCAAGCATGTCATATTTCGATATCAATAGCTCCATGACATCATTTACTATCCCAACCCTGCTCACATTATGCACAGACCAGATGCGGAACCCAGAACGGGCATATTCATAGTTGATACAATAACTTCAAATTTTTCTATTACAAGTCTCTGTTGATTGTGTAACAATCCTCTTTAAGACTTGATAATAGCATTGTATGCTCATAGTATGTACCAATATACATAAATTATGATCACCGTATACACATTATCGTTACATGAGTGTTATAATTATGAAACAAGCATGTCAATGCTTCATCCGCCACCACCCCACCTGGCAGGGCAGCAGCAACCCTGCGCTGCAGATTAGCCAGTGCAGTCACACAAGGGACTCGACCATCACTTAACCTCACACCCAGTGCAGGACTACTGCTGCCAGCAGCAGCAGTGGTAGTAGTTGAGGGGCGAGCAGCCGCAGCAGTAGCAGTCGAAGGGCGAGCTGCAGCAGCAGCAGCAGCCGAGGGACGAGCAGCAGCAGCAGCAGCAGTAGTCGAAGGGCGAGCTGCAGCAGCAGCAGCAGCCGAGGGACGAGCAGCAGCAGCAGCAGTAGTCGAGGGGCGAGCTGCAGCAGCAGCAGTAGTCGAGGGGCGAGCTGCTGCCTGTGCTGCTGCAGCTGCCCTCGCTGCTGCGAGTGTCGGCGACTTCCTTTTTCCAACAGTCCTAAAACCCACAAAACCTCTACCGATCTTCCGTGAAACTTCAACCACTGCTGCTGCCACTGCTGCCGCATCCCCCTGCTGCTGCTGCTTGCTGTGAGCCAAGGAAACGAGCCCTGGGACTGCCACAGACCTGCCGATCTTCGCTACAGCTGATTTAAGTGCTGTGAGGTAATGCAGTGTTGCTCTGTTGGACCTCAGATAGCCATGTTTTATGCTGGAGTGCATGATGCAGGGATCAATTCGTGGGATAGCAGGACTGCTGTTGCCTGCAACAAGCCAGCAGCACAAACAACAACAAGGATGTCAAGTACTGACCAACACTGTACTATAAATCAGACAATAGATTGTATGCTTGCATCAGGGAACTATTCTTAAACCTTCCAAGAGCTTCAACACACACAACTATTCCATCTACTTGAAACCTACGATAGACTGTTGTTACACCTCACATATAACACAAACCATGCATGATATAACACCTGGTTAAGTTTTGGTGTCATTCTGCGTATAACTGTTACTGCTACTGTTATTTTTTGTTATTTCTTACCAGGTGACATAACCCAGAATTCGTCCAGCTGCCAGCCAGGAATAGCGTCCCTCACTTGCTCAGCCAGGGCAGCCAGAGCTGTTGGATCATGATCCCGGCCGTGAGGCAGCACCGGTAACTTGTTGCTGCTGCTGCTGTTGCTGCTGTTGCTGCTGTTGAGCAACGGAGGCCGTCCAACAGGTCTACGGCCGCGAGCTGCTGCTGCTGGGGCTGCTGCTGCTGCTGCTGCTGATGTGCCAGGACCGAACTCCTGCTGCTGATGTTGCTCAGAGCTGGTATCAACAACAGCAGCAACCAACAGCTCTGCTGCTGGTTCCTGCTGCTTTGACTGCTGCTGCTGCTGCTGGCCAATTTCTTCCACAGTTGCTGGTGTATCAACTGCTGCCAACTTAACCTTTTCAGACTGCTGCTGCTGCTGCTGGTCGGATTCTTTGTCTGTCTCTGGGTCCACTGCCACTGCCACCACCTTCTGCTTCTCCAGCTGCTGCTGCTGCTGCTTGCCAGACTTTTTGACGATTCCTGGCAGTTCTGCCACTGCTGCTGATTCAACTTGGAGCAGCTGACTCCACCTCCGCCTCTTAGCAGCAGCAGCTGGAGGTTCAAGGGACCCAGGCGACACTGCTGCTGCTGCTGTCGCTGCTGCTGCTTGTGGGCTGCTGACTGCCGCCCCGCTGTCGCTGCTGTCCTCAGTACTCTGCAGCTCATCAGGCTGCTGCTGACTATCCAGCTTCCGCTTACGAGGCAGGCTGGGACCAGCAGTGACAGCAGCAGCAGCAGCAGCAGCAGCAATGCTGGTGCCAGAGGGCTCCTGGGCAGCCTGCTGCTGCTGCTGAATCTTTGGCGGCCTTCCACGCTTTCGTGCTGGGATAACAGATGCTGCAGCAGCAGCAGAAGCTGACACCACACCAGCTGCTGCAGTGCTGATGCCAGACATGTCCTCCGGCAACGTGTGCTGCTGCTGCTGCTGCTTGGGAGGTCTTCCGGGTCTACGTCGTGGGGGATCTGCAGCTGCAGCAGCGGCAGCAGCAGAAGAGCTGGTGCCAGAAGGTTGCAGATGACGCTGCTGTTCCTGATGCTGCCTGTTGAGGGGAGGTCTGCCACGTTTGCGGGGAGCAGCAGCTGCATTCAAAGCTGCTGCTGCAGCAGCAGCAGTGCCAGGGCTGCTGTTTGCTGCGCTTTGTTCCTGCTGATGCATTGCTCTGCTGCTGGTCTGACTTATCGGCTGCTTGCTGCTGACCCAACTTGATCGCTTGAAGGCCTTGCCCAGACCATCGAGCACTGCTGCTACTGCTGCACCATGATCTGCTGACGCTGCAGGTTGACCCTTGACGCCAGGTAGTGGCACCTTCTGCTGCTGGAGCTGTTGCAGGAAGTCGACGACAGTTTTTGATGCCCGGAAATAACCGGGTGGTTCCAGGGAGGGTAGTACCACAGCGATCTGCAGCTTTGCTGGCCCAGTGTTGGTATTGTACCCCAGCTTTACCACGGGATAGACCAACCAGGTGTCGTCGAGCAGCACGCCCGGGAGCCTAGAGACTACCTCCTTTGCTAATTTCAGCCGTCCTTCTGCGCAGGGGCTGCGGGTGTCATGATTCGGGATGCAGACTGTGCGGGTGCTGGTGGCATTGCCTTTCGTGGCTGCCATGAATGTACGCGGCTTCCGCTGCTGGTCTATATTGGAATCAGTGTCATCCAAACCAACTAACATGCCTGCCACAGCGCTATCTGAATAAACGATGAGCTCAGCACTAGCGAACCCGGCCTAAGCACCGAAAGGCCTGTGGGTGCTCAGGTATTCCAAAGTCTGCTGAGACTGATGATCTAAATGCAAAAATATGCAAGCCAGAAGCAAGCAGCAATGTCAGGTACTGGCCTCGGCTAGGATTTATGCTAAGAAACCGACCAAATCTGCCACGGACTGGCTGTCAAGGTATATGATAACAGCAGCAACAAGACATATGTCGCTTGGTTGCTATCGCGAAGGGTAAAGGAAAGCCCAGTTTCAAACTTATTTGTAACGGGTGTGGCGCCAGACAACGAGCGGCATATGGGCAATCCCAGCAACTGCCTGATTGTCGTTACGATCAAGACGTGAGAAGCATGCTTACGAGCTAGATTCAAAGCCCTGCTGGCTGACTTTCTTCACAGTCCTCTCGCTAGCTTGTGTGTCTTGTTGGACTGACTCGAGCGTTAAAATTTGCCAGTTGGCTTGCAATGATGACTGGCTCTGACACCGCACCAGGCTTTGCAGCCAGGAGGGCGTCTGGGCGCCTGGTTGGCAAAGGTGCTTCTGCCACCTCAAACTCTCAAGGCGCGACGCTTATGCACAGCCCACGCCCAGAAGACGATGTACAAAAGCCACAACAGCAGGTGAAAGCAACTATGCGCCGTCCTGACGCGCAGAGACCCTCTAACAGATACTTAATCTGAACCATCACTGATGCCAGCAATTCAGCTATCAGAGCCCCTGAACAACCTAGGCGCAGATACGAGTTGTTTGAAATCTCAAAAAGCTGCATTTCCATCGTACAGGACCAGGGTGCCAATCTCCGCAGTGCAGCCGCTGCTGGACTTGATGTTGCCGTCTTCAAACAAATGTTGACAGCAGCATGTGCCACAGTCAAGGACGACCAGCAGCAGCTTCTCAGAATGGTCAACTCACAAGATGAGGTTCGTTTCAATACAACCAGAACTAATCCTCACGTACTACCACTGCACAAGATATCCTCTGCCTCCCCTTGATATTCGCTACCAGCTGTTGTGATGCAGCAGCCTTAAATATCTTGTCTAGATATGTTATTGCCCCCTTGCACCAGCAGCAGTACGTCAAAGCTGGTGATCAGGATGCAGGGAAGGCGTTTGGCATGCGCTTGTAGTTGAGCATGCATGTGCAAGCCAAACGCCCCCTCTGCATGCTGCTGATCAACTTTGACGTATTACTGCGGGTACAAGGAGGCACTAGTAGCGCTGTCAGGGTAGGAGATCTAGACTCTCTGACCACAACACAGAGTCGTCCAGTGGCTCACCCACATAATCACTGCCAACCCTGTTCAGAAGTGCAACTCAACATTGAAAATAACAGTGTGCCGCCACTCATCCATTGGTGGCAACAATCTGTCATATTTAACCTTACTTTCACGGCTGCAGCCTTATACCAAGCAGTCACTGCGCTGTTGCTTTCCTTCCTACTGCTGCACTGGCGTCCACCAGCAGCTCAGCATTCTGCAGATAGTCTTGTGCTGTTGCATCCGCACACATAGCCCATCAGTGCTCAACTCCTAGACACCTATCACCAAACGTATCTGCCGCTGTTGCTGCTGCTGTTGCTGCTGCTGTTGCTGCTGCTGTTGCTGTTGCTGCTGCTGCTGCTGTTGCTGCTGCTGTTGCTGTTGCTGCTGCTTTCTGTGACACAACAGCATGGTTTTACTCCCCTGCATTGTGCTGCTGCACACCACCAGGCTTTGATCATCAAGGAGCTCATGAGAGCTGGAGCTGACCCAAACATCAAAAACGAGGTAAATGGGGTACCACCAGGCAGCATGGTACAAGTTGTAAGGCTCTTGCATACTGTTAGGGGTCACAGAACAGCCACTTATCCAGTGTCATGTTGGAGTGTGTGACCTTGAAAAACACTTTGTACCCTTTATCAACATGAGAGTCTGCGCCTTGGATCATGTTGTTCTGGTGAGGGCATAAAACGCGGTAATCAGACATCTTTCAATC
Source organism: Coelastrella sp. MACC-549 (assembly GCA_018290735.1). Lineage (NCBI taxonomy): Eukaryota > Viridiplantae > Chlorophyta > Chlorophyceae > Sphaeropleales > Scenedesmaceae > Coelastrella > Coelastrella sp. MACC-549. The sequence goes on along the minus strand of JABEVS010000555.1, from coordinate 10,935 downwards.
AGCTGGCAGGCTCTGTGATGGAATGTATATCACACTATTTGCACTTGCACTATATGGGTTTATATAAGGCATGAGAGTTGAATAACTATGTGTGATGTAGGAATCTCATATAGCGCGCGTAGGTTGTAAGATGAAATTGCATTATAATCATTTGTTCAATACATCAGGGGATTGTTCTTGAGAAACAACAGGAAGCAAAAAGAAAAACCGCCGCCGCTCGCTTTTTCTCCCCCCCCCCCCCACCCTTGCAGTGTGGCCATACTCCACTTCATCTGGTGCTGGTAGGTGCTGGCATTGATGATTACACAGCAGTGCAGTGCCTGACAGAGCTGCTAACGGTTCAAGTGCCGGGGGGACGTAAGTCCCTGGTGGACACCTATGATAAGGTATGGGAGCTTATCCTTGATATATATGAACATCACAACTATGTTGAAGATAATTCAAGTTTATTTAATATTTATATATATCTAAATTTCACACGAAATATGTATGCAGATACATACAGATTCCATCAAAGAAGCGATTTGTGAATTCCTCCTTCAAGAGGTTTCTGAATATTATAAGATAAAGTGCTGCTGTTGCTGATCTTCCTTCCTATTGCAGCATGGTATGACTCCCATCATGTATGCTATGCGTGGTGACCTGGTGGCCTCTACAGAACTGCTGGTCAGGCAGAGAGCAGATCTATCAGCTTACTGCAGGGCAAAGCAGGGCAGCACTGCTGTGCCGGAAACGTTCAGGGTGAGGCATATGATACATGATGAAAATTCTCTGACCACCGTATTGGTGGTTGAAATTTCTGTTCTTGCTGAGTTTCTCTTGCTTCTCTTGCTGGCAGCAGCTTCTCTGCTGCATTATCACCAGCAGGCTTCAACTGCTGCCAGCAAATCAGAAATAACATATAATTTATCAAATGGATATTCATCAATCCGGCACCTGCTGATGTAAGATCCAGTAATTGTTTTTGGGGTGTTTTAACCTTTTGATCTTCCCACGTCAAGTCTATAAACTTTTCATTTCCTAAACTTTGTGCTTTCAAGCCTTTGGCATCGTGTGAGATTATATTTCTTCCAATTTTTTCTTGTACATATTTTTCTCAAGAGATTCCTCCTGTTTGCTTACCACACCAACAAGCCCTCCCTGATCATGGTAAAACCCCCTGCTTGCCTGTCTGCCTTCTGCAGGGCTTGAGGCCACTGGGAATAGCTCTGGCTGAGCGCCGTTTCTGCGTGCTTCAGGCGCTGCTCTCTCTGTTCATGGAGAATGACAGACAGCAGCAGCAGCAGTGTGTGAAATGCAGTGGGGCTGCCAAGAAGGCAGGACTCATGTGGCCCCCTTTAGAGGTAAGCATGTGGTGTGGTAGGGGCTGTACATATTCCAGCTTCATCCTTTTATTTCTGCACTAAATCATGATATACAATGGTCTTCAAAGCCTGTTTTTGTTTTGTTTTTTAAAGCTGCACATTGGTTGCTGCGTGGATTTGCAAAGCCTGTTGGGCTGCACATTTGCATAATTTTCATAGTATCTACTGCTCTGCACAAATTTCATGTTCATCATGCTTCCAACATCTGTGTTGTTGCTGCACATACCCAGAGTCTGTTGGGCTGCAGTCTGTTGGGCTGCAGTCTGTTGCTCTTTATACATATGCATAGAGTGTGTTGGCTGCACATCTATAGTAACATCAATAAATACATCAATGATATCTGCACGGCTGCTGATGCTTTGGACCTGCCTTCATAATACTATGATTCCAACTATCACAGTTTATTCCATGGCGACTGTACTGATCAGGTCAGGGATAGTAAGCTGCTGCTGCTGCTGTCATTGCTGCTGCTGTTGCTGCTGCTGTTGCTGCTGCTGCTGAGTGCATCTTGCCACCACTGTCAGCAGTACAATCACTGATGTTGTTGTTACTCCTGCTGGTGCTGCAGGATGTGATCGAAGCAGTACACATTTTAGCGCCCATGTGGCAAGCCAGCAACGCTGAGCACCATACTGACTTGAAGTGGTTTTACAGAAGTATGCTGCCCTCCAATGCTGATGATGAGACAGCAGGATTGACTGGACAGCAAGGGTTCATGGCACCAACAACTGCTGCTGCTGATGATGGTGATGACTCATCTTCTGATGTGGACAACAGCAGCAAGGAGGTTGAGAAGGATCAGCAGCAGCAGCAGCAGCAGCAGGTAGTGAAACAGGGGTCCGCCAGGAATATACTGAAACGAAGGCGTTGCAATGCTGCTGCTGCTACTGCAGCAACAGAACAAACAGAGCAAGATGCTGGCGTGCAGCAGCAGCAGCAGCAGCAGGTTGAGGACGTACAGAGGGCCAAGAGGCCGTGTCCATCAGCTGCAACAGACCAGCTTGACCAGCAGCAGCAGCAGCAGCAGCAGCAGGAGGTGGCTCAGCAGGTGAGGAGGGACCTGTCACCTCTGAGCCCAACCGGCCTGAAACCAGCAGCAGCAGCAGCAGCAGCAGAGAAGGATCAGGCTGCTGGTGATACAGGAATGACAGCAGCAGCAGCAGCGCAGACAGACTCACAAGCTGCTCCAGTAGGTGCCTTAGCTGTCACTCCTGGTCCCAGCTGCAGATCAGCAGCGGTCACTCCTGGTCCCGGTGATGGGACTGCTGTGGTCACTCCTGGTCCCAGTGAGCCCCAGAAGACCCCAGCAGGTGTCACTCCTGTCCCCCAAGGCAGTCAGAAGAGTAACAGTGTAACACCTGGTGGTGTGGGCAACCTCCTATTCTCACCAAAGGTCCCAGGTGGGTGCCAGATTGTTATAACATCTGACAATGGCTTTTCTAGTCCTCTTGTAAATTATCTTTTGCAGGTGGTGTCTTTCGTTTGTTGATTGTTGTAAATTGTTATAATGCCTAAATTTGCTTCATGTTGCTTCATGAATCCCTAAGCCAGCATATGTTGCTGCCAGTAGCAACAGCATTTGAGCCCTGCTAACTGCTGTAGCAGGTTGTACTGATGTTATCAATGAAACCTACCCGTACCCATCACGCATGTACACGTGACACGGTCAACCAGTTATCATGGGTGTTCCTATATATATTTAAGTTACCCATTAGCCATAGCAATCCTGCCATCGGCCCCGCGCCCCATTTCAGAAGCGGACAACAACAATCCATGCTGAGCGGTTGGGTCTTCCTGTTGTTGATATGGCTTCAGTGGTGACGATCACACCCTGCATTTGAATCTTGCATTTGAATCTTGCAGTTGAAAATTGCATTTGAATCTTGCAGTTGAATCTTGCAGTTGAATCTTGCAGTTGAATCTTGCAGTTGATCATGAACGGTGCCAGACCAGATGTTCTTGTGCATCTAAAGTTCACTCTTAAAATGCACCAGAATGTCAACTGGATGCCATATATCATGAAGAAACAACATATCTTACATCTAAAATCTTATAGAAGTACTTGAGCATGTCTTGCAAGTTGCCAGACCAGACAACCTACAGCAGCAATGGAATATCGCAATGGAATGTCGCCCAGCATAATCATCAGAGTATGGGGTATATTCAGAGTTTCTGTTGCATACTGTTTGCTGCAGTTAAAATCAAATCGACCTTGATCAAATTCAACAACACACAACTAGATGCTCTTGTGCACATTGAGTTTATTCTTTAATACACCAGGATGTCAATCTGGGGTCAACCTTCATGTGAGAAAAATTCACCAACACTTTACAAGATCGGCCAAGTGCATTGCCCTGCTTGCTGCATCCTGATTTACTTTCGTATTATTTTTGCAGGTGTGACTCCTCCATTTGGTCTCAGGGGTCCCTCACCAGCCACAGCAGGCAAGAAAGCCTCCGCCACTGCTGCTGCTGCTGCTTCTGGAGGTAATTACAGCAGGCAGAGTGCCCGACTGGCAGCGGCAATGGGTATGGGCACTGTGAGTCCCAGCCTGGATCTCAGGCCTCACGCTGCTGCTGCTGCTGTTGCTGCTAGTGCTGGAGCCACTGCAGGAGGAGGTTCAGGTTTGAAGTTGAGCAGACAGGCTGCTCGTCTTCTGAGTGCTAAACCAGCTGTTGCTGCTGCTGCTGGCGGCAGTGCTAGTGGCAGAGGGCAGCAGAAGCGCAAGCCTGAGCTGCTGCTGCCAGTTGCTGCTGTGGCAGCAGTCACTAAAGATTCTTCTGAGGAACCTGCAGGCCCAACTGGACCACCAGCTGCTGCTGCTGATGATGTGCTGGATGAACTGCATGAAGAACAGCCTGGAGTAGCAGCAGCGGCAGGTACTGAGCAGCAGCATCAGCAAGAGAAGACAGTTCTACAGACTCAGCATGAGCAGCAGCAAGTGCAGCAGGACATGCTGGATGGGGAGGCAGCCGGTGATCATCATGATGATGGTCATGATCAAGCAGCAGCAGATGTTGCTGATCTACATGATGGTGGCAGTGCAGCAGCAGCAGCAGCAGGTGATGACCATAATGATCAAACAGCAGCAGGTGATCATCATGATGATCAAACAGCAGCAGGTGATTGTCATGATGAGAGTGGTGCAGCAGCAGATATGGATGTTGATGAATCTCCTGCAGTGTCACAAGACCCCGGGGAAGCATCACTGCCAGGCAGCAAACCTGCAGCAGCAGCAGCAGCTGGTGTGTTGGAAGATGCAGCACTGCCTGCTTCTGCTGCTGCTGATGGTGGTAGTGCCAATGAGAGCATGGAGCAGCAGGTGCAGCAAGGTGACCAGCAGCAGGAAGAAGAAGAAGACGAAGATGAGGAGATGGTGGAGGGGCAGGGTGGTGGTGATGGTGAGCATGGAGTGATGGCTGCAATGACAGCAGCTGAAGTTGTGGAAGCGACTGCTGCTGCTGTTGCTGCTGCCAATGCTAGTGCTGGCCCTGAGCTGCAGCAGCTGCAAATGGACTCACAGCAGCAGGAGGAGGAGGAAGAGGAGATGAAGGCGGGAGGAGATGAGTCTGAGAGTGATGAGGGTCAGATGGACAAGGAGAACAGGAAACAAAACCTCATCTACCACCATCAGCAGCAGCAGCAGTGTGAGAAGCGGCAGCAGCAGCAGTACGAGAAACAGCAGCAGCAGCAGTATGAGAAGCCTCAACAGGCACTGGTGATGTGGACCAAAGCAAATACTGCTAAGCCACAAGTTGTTGTGGAAGAGCCAGCACAAGCAACAACAGCAGCAGCAGCAGCAGGTCGTGAGGATCAGGTGGTGGACGTGCAGCAGAAGATTCCAAGACAGCTACAGCTGACACCCCTGCAGGATACACTGCAGCAGCAGCAGGGGCAGCAGCAGGGGCCAAGTGGGCAGCAGCTGCCTGCTGCCACTGAGCTGCAGTTTGCTGCACTGCAGCACAAGGCGATCAAGCTGTTGTTAGCAAAGCTGGACGGCCAGCAGCAGCAGCAGCAGGCAGGTGAATTAGATTCCAATGAGAAGTTGTTCACCCTTTGTGTGAGAATGTTGAGGCACCTCAGTAGGGCCCTGCCAGCTTACACTCAATCCCCAGCGGCGGCAGCAGCAGCAGTGGTAGATACTGAGCAGCAGAAGCAGCAGCAGTTGGACTGGTATCTCATCCACTTACAATTCAAGAGTGTCGTGGCTGTCATTGAGAAGATATGTGTCAGCTGTGACGATGGCAGCAGCAGCAGCAGCAGCAGTACTGCCGCTGCTGCTGCTGGTAGCTGTGCAGCTCAGCTGCTGACTTTGGGTGAAGTAGCCGCCACAGTCGCCTCACAGCTGCAGCTGCTGGCTGCTCTGCACAAGGGCTTTGCACGCAGTGTCAGTATTGAAGCAGTGCGCGTGCTGGGATCCATACTGTGGCTACAGAAGCAGCAGCCACTGCAGCAGGGCACCTATACAGAGCAGAGGCAGCTTCAGCTTGCTGTGTCACTCGCAGAGCTTGCAGCAGCCACAGCAGCTCCTGCTATTGTGAACTTTGCAGCATCAACTGTGCTGCAGGTTCTGATAGATACCTGTGCAGGTGCTGCTGCTGCTGCTGCTGCAACTGGAGGTGGTGGTGGCGGTGGCAGCGGGGATGGGACAAAAACTGCTGCTCCCTCAACAGCAGGAAAATCTGTTGTGGTTTTGTGGTTGGATCTGCTGGTTATGATTGGGGAGCTACTAAGGAGTCTTAGCAGCACTGCTGCTGCTGCTGCTGCTGGTGGTGGTGGCACAGGCAGCAGCAGCAGTGCTGCTATGGAAGTGACTGCAGTGAGCGTTGCTGACCTTACTGCAATGGTAGGTGTGGTTGAGGAGCACAAGGAAGCCAATGTACACGCTGCTCACGCCAGACGAGGACCATTACTGCCACTAGCAGCAGCTGCTGCTGCTACTGTTGGCCCCAACAGCAGCAGCAGCAACGATGCTGCAGCATCAGACAGGATAGTCTTGGGCCTGTTGCACCTTACAAAGCTGGTGATGATGCAGCAGCGGCAAGGCGGCAGCAGCATGGCACCAGCTGTAGAGGGTTCAAGTCTGGCAGGCCTGGTTGGCATCGTGGGTCGGGTGTTGGACATTTGTGGCGGCTGCAGCAGCAGTGACTTGCAGGATCTTCAGCTGGAGGTGATCGAGTCACTGAATGAGATCCAGGACAGTCTGATGGCCTAGAGATGTCTTCTGTTGAGCAGTACGGTATATATACATAAATTACCCTGCAGCCATAGCTATCCTGGCCATTGGCCCCGCGCCCCATTTCAAAAGCAAACAACAACAACAAACCTGTGGTTCTACCGCCATTATTCTCACATTGACAGCGCAGTTTCCAAGCAGATACTAGGTTTTGGATTACCTCAATATTCTGTGGCTTGGCAGTGCTGCCACTATGACTGACTGCCAAGAGGTCAAGTTTTATTCATCTAGTTCCTCAGTGAAACTGCTGTCTGCAGCTGTAGCACAACTCTGGGTCACTCAAGTATGCTGCTGTCATGATCTTGGTATGATGCCAATGACAAAGCTGCCAAATCTAGGGTGCTTCCGCATTTCACAACTGACCGGCCACTTATTCAGCTGGCACCCACAATGCAAGGCTTCATCGTGGATAAGAGATTTGTCAGCACCTTGGCACCTGACCAACACCCTTACCGTGCTGTGACACATACTAAGGTCAGTTTGTTTTCAGGAATTGCACCTCATGATCTCGCTAGCAGCCGGGCCAAACGGCAAACGTTTTATTGCAAACAGCAATGCTGCCCAGCAAGGTTTGGCTTACGGATGACCAGCCTGTCTGAGATATAGCCCTGCTGTAAAAAATTCTGCCGCAGTGATTGATAAACTTGCCTTGAAGTCTCGCCAAAAACTGGTTACAATCAACCTGGATCACAGCAGTGCTGGCCATGGTCCGACCTGGGTGCATCTGGTGATGCAGCACCAGCAAGCCACTGGACAACAGTGACCAGCTTGCTGCACACAACCACTGGCAATTCAGTCGCCGACCCGGTCGCCCGGCTGGCAGCTGCTCATCAGTGCGTCTGACTGGCAGTGACAACATGCATAACACAAGCAAGTAGTTCAACAGTTTGCTGACAGCATTGGCATAGCCAGTGCGTGTGGGCCAGCAGGCAGTGCATGCATACAGTATGGACAGCCCTATTCAGTAGCCCTATAGGGCCTTCAGCCTGCACTGAGTCAAATGCACTGAAGAAGCGAGCAACAATGTTGATGCCTAGGCGGCAGTCCATGGACATCAAATGCCAATAGTTTGGGATGCCGCTATCAACACACACTTCATCAGCACTCTTCTGTTCACAATACCGTACATTTCACACTGTAGTACATCACCGACCTAGGTATGATACCTGAATCAGCAAACTGCAGTGGGCAAAATGCAATTACCAAACCGCAATCAGCAAAGCAAAATCAGCAATCCCAGTCTGCTAGATGGCACTGGCTAGGCCAGCACAAGGTACCTGTTGAAAAGCTGCACAATCAACTGCACAATTGAATTAATCAAGCCACAAATCAAGCCAGCTGCAGACTGCCTGTTATTGAGCCCTTTTATCTTGCTGCTCCTACTGCTAGTAGGAGTTGGACCACATTATGGTTTCAATATGATGCATGCAGCAAGGTATCATAATCATGTCAGTAGAACCTCCCACTGGACATGATGTACGGGTGGCAATAGCTTTTCAGTTTAGCGGCATTGCACAAATTGATACCTGCAGGCCCTTCCCTAGGGAATGCATCCTGCAAACAACTGTGCAGGCAGCCTGGGATTAGACGCAAGAAGATCATCATCATCTCCGAGAAAACTTTGCTGACTATTTGGCAGTTCTTAGCCAGACCCACCGTGTGGTTTACAAGCAGGCAACACTTAAGTGCAGATTGAAGAATGCAGCCTGCCATCCCAGGCAAAGGGCAGTGAGTAATCATCTGGCAGATGCGGTGTGAAAATGAGCCAGCATGCAACAGCTAAGGCCATCCACAGTGTTATGGGGTTCAAGCCCCAGCGTCACTTATGACAGATGGGTCACCCATGTGCCACAGTACAAAGTGGGCACAATGCATTGAGTATTTGCGCACAAAGGTGCCGCTGGGAAGCTTGCCGAAAGCTCTCGAAACCTGAATATCCAACATGCAAGGCTTGCCACAGAGTTAGGCCAGCAGTCCCACAGAGGTGTCATGTACAAATTCCCACCAGATGAAGCCCCTTGCTGATCAGCAGCATGATCGGTTATATGCTATGCAGTATCTACAGAGCACAATCTGTTCACAAGGTTTGATGCATGCATGGTATCTTATGCAAATACCCAAAAAAAGTAACGAGGATGATAATAATAAGAGTATCACATGTTGCTCCCTCGGTGCAGCATGCGCCGCTGTGCAGTAGGAAGTCACAACACCTTCAACACCAGGGGCACACCGTGTTGTTGGCAACAGCCACAAGGTGCACCAGCAGGAGAACTGAGTATATTGCAAGGTCCTGGCTGTTGAAGTAAAACCGTTTCACTGGTCGGCGGCCGCCACCTTAGCTTTTGATCACACCATGCTTGTCACAACAAAAAGTATATGGCATCCAGTCCCTCTGCGTTCATCAAAACGGGCTGATATCTGATTGACAGGTCACCCACTGGCCATATCGCATAGTGCTACAAGCTAGCCGACAGCAAGTAACTACCAGATGGTACAACAGTGCTGTTCATGCTCATGAAGTACTAGACGGAGGCACTTACTAGAAAGACGCCAACAGCACACACCCACCAACACCCCCCCCCCCCCACACACACACACACACCGAGGCATCGCGCATTCAAAATGCCGAACAATTAACTATGAACAGGTAAACACACCTGCAAGGCAGCTCAACAATGTCTGCTTCCAGCCTTATGAGACCACTATACCACTCAACACTCAAGTTGGCACAGGTTTGGCAGGGCAGACTGGACTGGTGCCATTGCAGGTTACCGTCGTGGTGCAGTTGGGTGTTACTCCTGATGTCTGCAGGCAGACAACGGTGTTGCCTGACAGTTGATTGGCAGGGCACGTATTATTTTTACCATCGCAGTACTCTGGAGGATCACAGCATCCAAGCGTGGGACGGCATAGTGAGCCAGCTGGCAGTTTTTCATCGGTAGGACAATCACCCTTGGAGCCGTCACAATATTCTGGAAGGTCGCAATCACCAGAGGAGTTACGGCACAAAGTGCCATTTGGCTTGATGATGTCAGGGGGGCATGTAGTTCCACCTGTGCAGTTCTCAGCAGGATCACATATGCCAGTACTATTGCGGCAGACGTAAGTAGGTGGCTCGTGCGCATCGTCCGGGCAAAATGGGGAGGTGCCATTGCAGTAGTCAGCAATGTCACAATCCCCAGCCGAAGGCCGGCACACCTGCAAGAGGCCAGATTGCAAAGATGCAAAAACCCATCATAGCTCTCTACAATACACAAAGCGATGATGATGACCCGGCATATACAGGAGTGGCCCAAGCAGACCATTGTGTACTTCGTGCACAATATCTTGGCAAAGTAAAAATACCCAATGTAGATGTAATCATTGCATCCTGCGGCAGGGCCTGTAGCCTGTGTGGAATATGCCATAATTTACTCCGGCGGTGGGTAAATTCTGCCCATTCATGCCTCATGCCATCCGGTGGATGAAGCTCACATCACATGGTAGCATATAGCAATGTTCATATTCATCATGCCATCCAACGGACACTACTAATTGGTGAGGCTCACCGAGGAGGTGTTTTTGTAAGGGTAGAAGCATTGCAGCAGTCCACCAGGCCCCACTTTCTCCAGGCAGTACCCATCTGTGCGGTAAGTGCAATTGCCAGAGTTGCAATCTCCTGGGTGACAGAAAGGATGAGGTAGTGTCAGCCCATGTTGACCATCTGGTGTGGCATGATGCTCCACACAGACCACTTGTCAGCATGTGAAACTATGTGGAAGAGTGCAGCCAACTACGGTCTCTGGCATTAAGAAAGTTTCAACTAGTATAATTGTTACTGCCGCGGCGCATCATCAAGCTGCCTGGCATACATGTGAAGCATCAGAGCATGAAGCATCAGAGCACCTGCCAACATGTCAGTTGCCTTTCAACAAAGAGTGCTCACCGTTGGATGCACAGCCTGTGGGACTAGTGTCATTTGCTGCTGCACCGGTTGGCCAGATGTATCCAGAGGCTGCCCAGGCAGGGCAGGTTGTGGCCGTGCAAACTGGTAGAAGGGTCGGAGAAATGGTTGCAGACCGCATTTGTCATCAAGTTGTAGATGTAGTGTCAGCCCACGAGCACATCCTGATGCAAGTTGCCTGCTGAGTGATTATTAGCAATACCTACAATAGCTGCCAGCCCGGGGCATCTAGCATGCGATAGCACAACATAGCACTAAAAGCATATATATATATAAGTTACCCATTGACCATAGCAATCCTGCCATCGGCCCCGCGCCCCATTTCAGAAGCGGACAACAACAATCCATGCTGAGCGGTTCGACCGCCATTATGCTCACATTGACACCGTAGT
>JABEVS010000554.1:0-38614 GCA_018290735.1 Coelastrella sp. MACC-549 | reverse complement strand
AGAATAACCCTTTCCGGCCGCAAGGCCTTTGGGATTATGTACTTGGTGGCTCAGCCACACTGGCACACCAAGATTAGACCACCCTCAGGGGCGCCTTCAAGGCAGAAAAGCCCACTCAGTGGGGGTGCAACTTGCGCATGATGCGCCACAGGATCCACATTCACCACCATGTTCAAACTTTTACGTTGATTACGTTGTAAGCAAAACAAGATCATCTTGTTGTGGCAGGTATGCCACTGTACAGAGATCATGCATGCATGCTGTATACAGATACGTATCAAATCATCTGCTACAGAGTCTGTAGCACTGCTCCACCCCCTGCTGAACATTCGGCACCGTGATCATTAAAGTTTGGTGACCAAACGTGATCGACGTCAGGTTGGCATCATGACTTTGACATAACACCGCCAGCTGTGCAGCAGTCTCAGTGGCAGCACTACTCGCACACATCTGCAGCGTATTGCAACTATCAAATGATCGATCTACGTTGAGGCCCAATACCAAAACGAGCTAGATGGGCCCCAGATGGCGGCCAACAGATAAACACAACTGGTCCCAGCAGGCTACTGTCACTGCAGTTCTATTGTGCGGCTTGGCATTTATGATGGCAGAAGATTTCTACTAAGATATCTACAATAATGATAATAATCAGTACTTTGCAGCCATAGCATTCTGCCATCGGCCCCACAAAGATATCACAAATATATATGGTGGCAGAAGATATCACAAAGATATCTACAATACTTGGTGTGGGACGTCGGTGGCAGCTAAATGCATCGTATAGCAGCCAGGACAGCCCAGGCAGGCACACAGGGTGGCGCCCCCAACGCATGTCAGCGCATTTGCCGTAGTATTAAAACATTTCACCTTGCTGCATGGCTACATCAAAATTGGAAAGAAATCTTTTACAAGGGGATATTCCCGTGCTTCTTCCAGGGCCGGGACACCTGCTTGTGCCTCTGCAGCTGCAGCTCCCTGATCAAGCGCTGACGTGTCTCTGAGGGTCGGATGACGTCATCCAGAAAGCCATGACGAGCCGCCGACAACGGCGTGTAGAACTTCTCCTCATACGCCTTCACCTCCTGCGACGTATTGTACACAAATTTGAGACGAAGTCTCGTTAGCGGCCCTCTACCTGAGATAGTATGCTACAAGACAGTATTGTCTCTGAACTCCTGCTCTCATGAAAGGTTCCATCACCGTGAGTGTATATGGGTGATACATGTCAAGTCTTATCAGTAACTTGCAATTTTATAACTGTTGCAGTGACTGCAACAAATCCAAAGACAAAATGCACACCAGTTGTAACATGCACAGTGAACAATGCTTGCATCCCTAGCTCTCAGTTCAAATCAGCCAATATACCAACATATAATTGAGGAATATACAATTGTGCTTAAGCCTGTCCAATTGGACTTGCTAGCTTGGACAACCTCAAGGCTGGGCAGCTTGACTGTGAAGACCTGAGGTCACACTCACATTGAGGCGTGTCTGTGCACTTTTTCCCTTGAAGATGATCTCCACGGCTCCCTTGCTGCCCATCACAGCCACCTCAGCTGTTGGCCAGGCCAGGTTCACATCACCACGCAGGTGCTGAAGCAGCAGCAGTGGCAGCAGCAGCAGTGGCAGCAGCAGCAGTGGCAGCAGTACGATTTGTGATGGACTGCTGTTGCGGCGGCAGCAAGTGCTGGATTTAGGGTTTGATTTTTTCTCAATTTTCACTGTAACAGCTACTATGACTGAATACTAGCCAATGGGGCTCAACTCTCACAGAGACCCAGTCACATGACCACCTCAGGTTACAAACTTCCAGCCTGGGTTGATCTTCCACTCGGCAATGGAACCCTCTAATCAAGAAGTACCTCTGCGCAGACCAGTGTGTTGGCAGCAGCAGCAGCAGCAGCAGTATTGTCACAAAGCAGTATATGACATACCTGTGAGCTCATGACACAGTAGGCACCTCCATAGGCCTTCCTGGTGATCACAGCCAGCTTAGGAACAGTAGCTTCTGCAAGGGCAGGGCAGTAACAATAACAGTTACTTCACAACCATAGCAACCTTGCCATCAACCTACGCCTCAAATCCACCCAGTGAATTCAATCCACTTTCTACAGGGGCAGGGCAGTACAGGGGATGGCGACCATGATGCTCAGTAGATTCAGCAGGCAAACAAACGGACGGGCAGGTAGGCAGGCTTGGTTTTGCAGTGCATCACAGGCCAGTGGCATGTGCTGAATGTGCCGCAAGGTAAATGAAGTAGCAGACCAAAGTTGAATCAAAGCAGTGCCGCTTCACGGCATATTCCTGCTAACTCTAGAGTGTGTAGAGCTCTGTACACAGCAGCAGCAGCAGCAGCAGCAGCAGCACTGTTGTCCTTGAAGCCATCTTGCAACCCTGTGTTGGGATGCATTAGAAATTCTGCCGCTTTCGTGCCCAATAGAACTACCAGATGGATCCCAACACTAGGGTTGCATGAGGGCCTCAGGTCTGACAATGCTGCTGCTGCTGCTGCTGCCGCCTGTGGCTGTGTGTGAAAACGAAACAATTGCGCGGACTAGTCTGGCCGCACCTGCAAAAGCGTATAGCAGTTTGGCTCCGTGCCTGATGACGCCCTGGTGCTCTTGATGCGTTCCGGGCAGATACCCCGGTACGTCCACAAACGTGACGATCGGGATGTTGAACGCGTCACAGAACCTGATAAACCGCGACGCCTTGATAGCGGCGTCAATGTCGAGCACGCCGGCAAGCACGAGCGGGTTATTGGCGATGATGCCCACTGTTTCGCCACCGAGCCGGGCGAAGCCGGAGATGACGTTGCGGGCGTAGTCGGGGATCATTTCGAAGACGTACCGGTCATCTACGACCTCGGCAAGCACATCTCGCATGTCGTATGGCACCTGCGGAACAGAAACAATCCCCACCAGCCCATGTTCAACGGCCTTTTGAAGAGTTGACTGAGCAGCTTGACTCCAGTTATGGTGGAAGCTCTTCACAGGATTTATTCTTGTTGAGTTCATGGCAGGAAATTCTAGGGGAATCCTTACTGGCTGCAAACTTGCAGTGCGTGGGCAGCACTCAATGAACACTAGGCATGGCATCCTCTGCACATCTCTTGCTGATAAATAGATAAACCCTGATATCACTGCTTGCATGTCTTGTTCTTTCCTGCCAAACAGCATGAAACACATTGAAGTCAAGCAGTAATCAGAATTTGTTACGGAATGGGTATTTGTAGATCCATCTCCACCAAAAGTGCACTGATTGCAACTCAATCTCGAAAATCGCCAGCCGTTAATACTCTGGAGCGTACCAGCTTGAACAGAGCAAGGTGGGCTACAGTAAGTAACAAGTAGAGATTACAGATACCCGATGGCAGGGTTGCTATGGCTGATGGGTGATTCATATCATATTACTATTATTTCAGTAAAGCAATCTGATATGAATATAGTATACAGATCAGGTAAATTGTTGACAGATGAGCTAACCTCAGCTTGTTCTGGTATAATTCTATCCAACATGGGACAAGGTCTGTCCACTGGATCTGGGCTGGGGTAGAAGGGTGGCTTCTCCTTGTTGCTGAGGGGGAGATAGGTCACAAGCTCACGCACCGCAGACAGCAACTCAAGTTCATTGTCCCATGCACCTTGAGCAACACCTGCAACACATACATATATACATACTATGTATATATGCAAATCTATGTACACACACAACGTTTGTTATATGGCGTACTACACATTATGTATAGCCTCCTCAGCTGTATGTATTGGGACATTTTCTCCAGAAGCCTTCCGGAGAATCATGGCCAATATATATATAGCTGAGGAGGTTACATGTAATATATTTTCTGGAGTCCAGAAGTTGATGTAATGATTGTATGCAAATAAACACTGCATACTGTTTTCCCCTGTACTGCCAATGCAATAGGGAAGATGATATGCAGAGTTGCTGCATGAGCACTAAACTGCTAACTTGGTATATACATCCATAAATGTATCTTACATCTGTTCATATGTGTATTCAGAATTGATAATTAATTCTCTGAAAACTAATTGACCAGGTGCTAACCTGATCTTGTGGTGTGGACCTCAGCTCCCCCCAGCTCCTCCTGTGTTACATCTTCCATTGTAACACTTTTAACAACCTCAGGGCCTGTCAGAAACATGTAGCTGCTGTTGCGGACCTGAAGCAGTGTGGGTGCAGCAGCAGCAGCAGTAGGAGCAGCAGCAACAGCACTCTGATGGTTTTTACAGCAGCTGTCAGTTGTTGTGGATGCCGAAAACCAGATCGCATGCATCCACAGCTGTATCATATACCTGTCAACGACTGTATAGGAAATAGATGCAGTTTCATAAGTAATATATTCAATCTGTTGTCATTTGTTCCACAAAACATTTGTTATGTTCAGGAACTTGCTGTTGAACAAATGATATCAGACTACCTATATCACGGGCTTGACGGCTGACTGCTTCTATTTTACGGCTGCCAGCGCTCAGTAGGCGGCAGAATCAGACAAGATGTATCATTTTTGACAAAACAAAGCAGTGTACTCACCATGAATACAAAGTCTGTGAGTGCTGGTGAGTAGACTGCGCCGCCGGCACATGGTCCCATAATGCAACTAATCTGAGGCACCACACCACTGGCATCAACATTACGCTGAAATACCTCACTGTAACCTGAAGCAGGGTTCAACTCGCAAGTGACTCCAGTTGAATTGAGTCAGCAGCAAATGTTTATGGAGTATGTATGGGCCAGCATATATTATACACTGCAGACGTATTCTAGACTGCAGGGCTTGGAAAATTGAGGGAGCACCTGTATGCCTGGCGGTGGCTTTTTAAACAAAGCTGCACTTGCACAAATGGAATTTCTGATGTTGCAAATAATGTACTGGAAAAAAAATACACTCTGCTGTATTCCACCAATCGTTTCCTATAAGCGCAGCATACATTTACAAAAATAATGCATTTTATAAAAATAATGTATTTTGGTGTCACACACACATAGATACAAACACAATTTGTTTTTACTATCATGTAATATTTTGTAATTATATATTTTTTTATATTATTATACAATATAATATGTACTGTTTCATTGCTACCTGCCAAGCTCATAACCCCCTCCTGTATCCTGGCCCCCCCACTGTCATTCAGTCCAATAATGGGCGCCCCGACCTTCATGGCCCGATCCATCAGGCGGCATATTTTAGCTGCATGTGTCTCAGACAAGCTCCCACCAAACACAGTGAAGTCCTGACTGTAAACAAAGACTGGTCGACCGGCGATCAGGCCGCTACCTGCATGAGCAGCAAGGTAGCAACCTGGTGGTTATGGTTTTGGGAAAGGTCAACGTTGCTACCACTGCTTCTGCTGGCCGATGGCAGTAAATGCTATGGCTGAAGGTATCGATTATTATTATTACTACTGCTCCTGCTGCTGTTCCGAACTTTAGATTTGTTCAGAATATATCATGAGATGTTAATAACAAGTAGCTGTGTTTACACCACAGCTGCTACCCTTGTCAGTTGAATTCACCTGAGCATGTGCTGCCACTTGTGCTGCTGTTCATCAGTGGAGATTATACAAGGGGAACACTTCTTTGTTATGTTTGTGTCTCATGCAATCACCCCTGCTGCTGCTGCTGCTGCCAGGGTTGTTTGCGCTGCTGCTGCTGCTGCTGCTGCTGCTGACTATGCTGATCAGTACATACACCAGGCTTCGACCCACCTGTGACGACACCATCCCCATAGTAACTCTGCTTATCCATGCCAAAGTCTCGGCAGCGGTGCTCAACAAACATGCCACTTTCTAGGAACGTCCCGGGGTCTAGCAGCACTGATATTCTCTCACGGGCTGTCAGTTTTCCCTTTTTGTGTTGGGCATCAACCCGAGCTGGGCCACCTCCTTGAAGAGCCTAGGAAACAAGTGCATTGATATCAATAGACGAATAAATAGGTAAATAAACATGAATAGATAGTAAATGTTTGCATACATGTGTTTGTATACATGAGTGTCACTTCACATCATGTGATACATGCAGAATTAAAATAGCCCTGTACTATCCGCTTGCAGAATATGTTGGTTCATCACATCAATGAACAATTTATATGATATTTCACATTATTGCACTTATTTTCCGCTCCCGCACATAATCAAGAAGCCTGCCATCTAATCCAAACAGATCAACTGGCCACTTGCAATTCCAACTGACATAACTGATCTTCTACAGTCATAACAAGCTGAGCTGGCCATGGTGGTCGGCTTAGCTAGTTATATACACGGGTAATACAGATGCTCATATTGGCCTGACAGGTCCCCAGCAGCGCTCAATAAGCCAGTAGACACCTGCTACAGTAGGATCAGTAACTGATCAGTCATCATGATGCTCGCTACATCAACACTGCCTGGCACATGTATACTTGCGCCTTACTCGCCTTCGGGAGAACAGTTGAGCCGAATGTACCGTGAAGAAAAGGACTGCATTGTACAGTCATTGACTAGACGTCAACCGCACGCACCTTATCACGGATAGCTTCAATGTGGGACAGCCTCGGGTCTTGATGTTCATGTTCCCTGTCCTGGCTGTCTGTAGCCGCTTCAAGCGTATGTTGCTGCCTTTTGATGACTACATATTTTAGTAAGAGCTTTGAAGACGTGCTGGTGCCTATTGCAGCTAGCAAATGTGGATTCGCAAGAACCGGCAGTAAGGATGCTGCGTATTTGAGCATTCTGCGAGCTGTTAAGCGGACCGCTGTAGCTTCACTTGAATGTGAGACATAGCTAGTCTTATCGTCAAATTTGAGCACAGAATGAAGGGAACCGCTGCAAAAACGCGGACAGTGCAGGTAAAATTCCTTCCGGAAGAGTGCACCTGCTGTTGGCCCAGCATCTGCTGCGCACTCGCACCCTTTTCCAGTAAATAGGACTACATGAAGTCGGTCTAAGTCCTCACAGTGAGCCATATATGGTATACCAAAGGGCTTTGGCCAGGTACATGCTGACGCGGAGACAGCCTGACACCGCAAGCTCGTTGCGAACTGTAGCCAAATTGCTGCAACACCTGCCACATTTTCTAGCTGTTTTATCTTGGCATGGGATCGCTTCGATGCAGCCTGCAAGCCATGCAGTACAGCACACTGCTGCTGGCAGTACACGCCAGCGGTTAGACAGGGCGGAAATAAATTGACTGGATGGGTACGAGCTTTCCATATGCAAAGGCTATGTGGTACGTAGCGGTCAATGAATTGGTGCTGCCAGTACAACAAGGTCTGTGGCTTCCGGCAGATCATTTGCGTCTAATTAGTAGAGCGTGCTGATATTCAACAACTTGTGAAGTTCACAACACTCCTGCATGCAGTCACTGGGCCGTCTACTGATAATGACTGTTGATACCATCAGCCATAGCATTTACTGCCATCGGCCTGGGCCGTCTGCTAGACCAGCCACTAAGTGGCCCTGAGCCTTAGCAGCCGACAGCAAGCCTAATCGATCGAGGTACCTTACCTCCAGTGGACTCCACAGAAGGCTTCTGAAGCGCCAGCAATCTTCCAATGCTCAATGATTTACCCCAGTAGCAGACTCCAACTGTAAGAAGATTGACATCAATAGTTCTACTAATAGTAGCGACTGGTCAATCATCTCATGTTATATATTTGGATTCTACAACTCGCAGTTTAGCCATGCATATCACGCCCAATTGTGTCCTTCGTCTCAACCACAGCTGCAGGGCTCAACCAGCTGATAAACCGACCCTCAGGGCCGCCCCACAAACCCTCAAGATTATAAAACCGCCGTGCACGTTCCGTTAAAACATGAACCACGACCTTTCCAGAATCCAGCACGGCCCAATCAGATGAAGCATCACCTAGGACTTTCAAAGTCGGCAGCAGATCAGTCAAAGTATCACTGTTCAAACTTCCTTCCTGCTGCTGCTGCTGCTGCTGGACATGCTGCTGCTGCTGCTGCTGCTGCTGGACATGCTGCTGCTGCTGCTGAACATGCTGCTGTGCTTTTTGTTTTATTTGGTATGCTACGGCTTCTGCACAAGCATGAGCATGTCGCTGACTGTGACCACTGCCAATCACCAGCTGCTCATGAAGACCTGCCCTGCCCCTGCCACAGTAGAAGATGAGAAACAAATCAGCAGGCAGCAGCAGCGGCAGATTTATACCAGATTCATCATATATTATATGAAATGTATAATATCTTATTGTATATTATGGGAAAGTTTCATGGACAACTAATTGCAGCAGGTAATTCTGTTAGCCCCTGCTAAGATTATAGCCCGGCTTCAGTCCCAGGCTGTTTGGCACTGTTGGAAAAACTTCGCAGCAGCAGCAGCAGCAGCAGCAGGATGTTACTGGCATAAGTATTGTCAATATTCTCACCTAGTGTTAATGATACAAACATCTTGTGCCCTGGCCGCCACCAACCAGCCACCAATCTCGGTGACATCAATCACATAATCAAGCAGCTGCTGCCGCGCTGCTGCTGCTGCTGCTACCTGCTGACTCAGGCCACTATCACCCCGCTGCTGCTGCTGCCGCCGTGTGCTGCTGCTGCTGCTGTTGTCAGTAAGCTGCAACTTTTGTTCAGCAGCGTCACCACCTGCTTCTGCTTCTGCTGTTGAATCGATGCTGCTGCTGCTGCTGCTGCTGCTGCCGTACAAGTCAGCCTCTAACCATGACTGCTGATCAGCCCCTTGAACTGCAAGCCATGGACTTGCACCCTCCCGCTGCTGTTGCTGCTGCTGCTGCAGGAGTGCTTGCTCCCGAAGCAGCAGCACAATCCTGTTGACCAGCAAGTTTTTTGATCCATATGTTGGTGCTTGACAGTCTTCTAATAAGTGAATTAACTGCTGTACTCGTAAACGACTCAACACGCTGTTATAATCAACCACTGCTGCTGCTGCTGCTGTTGCTGCTGCTGCTGGGTGCTGAGCTTCAGGTGTTCTGCTTTGCAATGACCGCTTTCTCTGCTGCTGCTGCTGCTGTATGCTACTGCTGTTTGTGGCTGAAGCAGCCGCTACTGCTGCTGCTGCTGTTGATTCTGACACGCCTGCTTGCTGCACCAGCTGCATGAGCTGATCAGGCAACCGTCTCCTGCAAGTGCACAGAAGCAGCAGCAGCAGCAATAGCAGCAGCAGCAGCAGCAGCAGCGACGTCTGTCATCTGTGGTCTACCACAGATTTTGGTCAATGCACCAATGGCTATGCAGCAGCATGCTAGCAGGTAATTGTCTACTTTGCAGAGCAAAACACCGGGTTTTCCCTCTTTTCAAGTCCTGATGTTATGACCTTCATTATTATCGTTATTGTTATTATTGTTACATCAGGATCTTGGCCTCTGAGGTCTAAGACATACCACTCCTGACGTTTCAACTCACCTAGCTAAGGCTGGACCAGGCAGGGGAGCCCAAGGGTCAGCAGCAGCAGCAGCAGTGGACGCGGATGATGGATGCCAGTAGCTGACGCGGGATGGCCTACCGCTGCTGCTGCTGCTGCTGCCGGGGTGTTGGTATGCTGGTGGAAGGGTAGCGATTACACCTGGCTGGAGGTCTCTCTGCTGCTGCTGCTGCTGCTGCTGAGTTTGTGCTGCTGCAAAGTTTGAACGTTCCTGCTCCCGAGGTGCTGCTGACGTGTCATCCTGCTCGTCACCAGCAGCTGTCTCTCCGGCTGTGGTGAAGGATGTTTGAATGTGTGTTATTTTGGTTCTAGCAGCAGCAGCGGCTGACAGTAGCCGTTGTTCTAGTTCTGCATCAAACAGCTCAGATAATAATTGCTCCGTCAGCTGCTGTCGTTTTTGCTGCTGCTGATGCTGCTGGGACTGTGGCTCCTGATTGCTGCTGTCTGCTGCTAGTGGTTGGTTCTGCAGCATTTCCCCAAAGGTGATGCTGTTAACCTGCTGTCCGTTACTGATGCTGCTGTGCTTGTGCAAGTTTTGCTCTGCCGTTTCATCATCAATGTTATTATCCACGACATTGTCCGCAGCTGCGTCAGAGACGTTGTGATCTGGGTGCTCTTCGTGTCCACCTGCTCTACTGCTGTGTACAGCATGGCGCCACTCAACACGACTGCATGCAACAGCAAGGCTTATGAATGGCGCGTGTGTTTGCTGTGGAATGCCTGGCAGCCCGGTGTGTAATTGGCCGGCAATATTCGGGCTGACTGCTGAGCGATGCAGTGGGAAAAAGGCCTCTCTGACCGCTGGCAGGACGCGCCAGAAGCTGCTAGCACGCCTTATCATCTGTATGGCATTTAATCTATAGTTCCTTAATGAATAATGGCTTATGACAGCGCCCTGTGACGGGGACCTTGTACTGTGTTGCAATCATCGACTGCGCCTAGCAAGCTGTATCCGATACAGCCGTGTGACACGGTACATCAAAACGGCATTCTACAGTCCTGCGGATACAACAGTAGCATGGCAGTGCTGCATGGCTGTTCGCCTGTACAGTCCCAAGGTCATGACATACCGACTATCCAACTCCAAGTATATGACGGTCATATGTTATAACAGTTGCAATTTCAGGCTCATGTGGTGAACAGTTCAGTGAACACACACTGGCCGTCAGCCTGGTATGAAAGGTCGAGCCATGCAGCAAGTTAAATTGCTGAGGAGCACCCCTGAGGAGCACCTGAGTTTCAAGGAGCCAACAGAGTCCTCGCAGGGGAAAAAGTCAACCCCAAACTCATCCTCACAATTCAACCTATGCAGCATACGTAAAAATATTCAAACCAGACCCACTTTGATACGATACTGCTGTATAAACTCATCAGGGTCCCTCAACTCCCTCACTGCCCTGTGGTACACGCGCCCAGAACCCTGCTTGCTAACACCCTGTTCAAATAACGCATACTCCACCCACAAAGTAACGTCATCCGCCCCGTACGCCCCTACCCACGACTCATACACCTTTCTCACCCTCTGAACCTCATCCTCTGACAAGCCCCTCACCAATTGACCACTTTCTTGCTGTCTTCCTTGCTGTTTTTCATCCTCTGTGTGCTTTTTCCTTGAATCTTTATCCTCTGTTTGATCTTTTCTGCCTGTTTCTAGACGTATCATGGCTCTGAACATATCCCCACCGGCTGGTGGCAGCAGCAGCAGCTTCTGAAACAGCAGCCTGGCTGCATCAGGACCCAGGCCTGAACAGGTCCAGGTGGCAGAGAGACAGAGGCCTGCTATAGACCCTAAGCCGCCTGTAGCAGGCCCCTTGCTCAGCGCTTTTGTTACTGCTGTCAGGAGCAGCTGCTGTAGCTGCTGCAGCTCTGCGGGTTGCGTGCTGCAAAGCTCAAACGCCTGCGGCAGAAATAATCATCGATTGTTGATGATTATTCATCAATAATACGCAAAAAGAACCAGAGAGAGTGTTTGAATCATGAAACAGAGCGAGCAGGTTGACCAGTCAGGCCAACAGAAGCAGAAGCAGCATGTGTGTCTGACATGTGTATTACAAGTTTCATTTAGTTGTCATCAAAGTTTCTTTTATACTTTGATGACATCATCCTCCTATGGCAGTGCGGCAGGTTCATCCAATATGCAAACTCAACTTCTCCTGCCATGTGTATGATGCTCATAAATCAGCAGCAGCACAAGCAGCAACCATTAGCAACTAAACCAAGCCTGATGGCCAACAGCTGAAGGAATATTGGAACTTGTATTTGAATTTAAATTTTGACACAACAGAACCCACCTGCTGCCATAAGTGTCCAGCTTCTGCTGCTGGAACCTGCTGCAGTCCTTGCTTGATCAATCCCAACAACTTGCTGCTGCTGCTGCTGCTGCTGCTGCTGCCAGCGTTTGCTCCCCCTCCTGCTGCTGCTGCTGCTGCTTCTAGGGCAATTCTTGTGGTCCATGCTGTTGGATTTGTTGGATAAGCCTCGCAGGCAAGCCGAGCAGCTCGCAGAGCAACCTGCAGCAGCGGTGCAGGATTGTTTTTAAGTCATGCATATTAAATCGTATGCAGACTGCTGGCTTATTAAATTTGATCATAATTTCCTTTCACCATGATGATGCAATCTGTGAGTTGTTGCCAGGCCTCTTTGCATCTGTTCCACCAGAGGATTGATTCAAATGATGAATAAATTTTGTAATCTCACATTTCAATGCTACACAAAGTGATGAAATTATCACCATAACACCGAGACACACAGGTTGATGTCTCAAAACCACATACTTATTCTCTACTTTTCAGCGTATTCATGAAACATCTCTAATTCAGATCTATTGGATTGATTTAATTACATTCACTCTACACACCTTGTTCTGTTTCAATCTTTGTGCCAGATCCACCCACTGTAGATAAAGCTCCAGGGCTGCTGCTGCTGTCTCATGTGCGCTCACAAACACCTTGAACAACTGCTGAGCAGCAGCAGCAGCATCAAGCACGCGCGCCTCATTTGACAGCAGCACCTCCAACCGATCTGACAGATATGTACTGTACAGGCGGTACAGCTGCTCGGTAGCTTCCTTCCCAAGCTGCTGCTGCTGCTGCTGCTGCTGCGGAGAGGGGTCTTGCTCAGAAGCTGTCTTGCGACGTTTGATTTTCCTGCTGTTTGTGGCTGCTGTTTCATCTGCAACTGTGCTGTTGGGCTTTTCAAGCAGCGTACCGTTATGTAACAACTGTTTGTAATAGTGTAGTGCTGACTGTACATCTTCTTGACTGGCTGTCAGGTCCTGAGGGTCACAGGCTGACCTGGCAAGAAGATCTGCGGCTGCAGGGTCCTGCACGGAGCAGTCACAAAATAATCTAATATACTGTTTATCACTTTCATTATCTATAAATAATAAAAAAGGCTTTTCCGAAGGTTGACGGCTTACTTTTTCTTTCAAGTGCGGGAAATGCTGCATGAGCATGCTTTTGAATTCTCAGACAGTACTCTGCACACTCTCATGCATGCTGATGGCTGGCATTTCTTCCCCCCACCTTTGCCTTTTAAAATGGTTTTTTCCCCTGTCAAGTGAAGTTTCAAGAGGAAAAAGAACGATCACTCAGAAACATTATATACTCCAGAACAACCTCCATCCTCAACATAGTTGAGTGTGTCTATGAAACACATTATTTATACATAACCTACCTGAGGAAAATCCCTCTTAATGCTTTCCAACACTTCCTGCCTGAGAGGTCCCACCCCCGGCGATTTATACCTCCCCAAAACCTCCAAAAAACCAGCCCTAAAACCCAACCCACCACGGCTACCAGCTGCTGCTGCTGCCGCTGCTGCTGCCGCCTTTATGTTGAGGAAGTTGCTGCTGCTGTTGCTGGCTTTCTTTTCTGCTGCTGCTTTTAGGGCGTTCTGGAACACCAGCCTGGCAACAGCACCCGAGAGTACAGCCCTGACGGCAGCCTGAGGGTCCAGGCCTGAGGAGTCTGGACCTTCAGGACTTCCAGCCTGACTGTCAGGCCCAGCCTGCTGCTGCTGCTGCTGTAGGTAGTTTCCAGGCGCTTCTGCTGCTGCAGCTTTTGCTTCTGCTGCTGATTCAGGACCCTCTCCGTCCTCTTGATCACCACTGCTGCCATCCACCTGCTGCTGCTGCTGCTGCTGCTGCTGCTGCTGCTGCTGCTGCTGCTGTTGTGGAGAATCCCCTTCAGGTTGCTGCCGCTTCTGACCTGCTGCTGCTGCTGCTGCTGTTGAACCCTCCTGTTGCTGCTGTTGCTGCTGCTCTGGCTCAGGTACATCCAAACCAAGAATCCTCCGGCGAGCTACTAGCTTCTCCACATACATCAGCTCCTGCAGACGGAGACCAACCAAGCCCTTTCAGAGATCTGTGTTGATAATGAATAGTAATATTTAATGTTAAAAATGAAAATAAGAATAAAATATAAAATTGCAAGTGAGCAGCGGCCATGCATACATTTTACAAAATAAAAAAACATATAGAACAGAAATTACAAGTTCCTTGGGTTTAGTTACCTATTCATTTCTGTTTGGGGTCTATTGGTTCCCAGAGCTTTGAGCAGCCACCTTTAAACCAGTGTAATGTGAGACTGTGTGGAACTTGTTCAATGTAAACCGTCAGGCAACTGTTGTATAGATGTGAAATATAAAAGAAAATGTATGTATGGAAATAAAAATTTGTCATGTATGTATGTATGTATGTATGTATGAAAAACCAACCAGCAGTACATCTTCTTACCATGTCAAAGTAGTCCAGCCACATTTTCTCACTGTACTTACACATCCTTAAGCCCTGCTGCATCAGAGCCCTAGCAGCAGCAGGATTCCCATTCTGTTCGAATTCCCAAGCAGCAGCATACACCCAAAAACCCGGCTCGGTAGGGTGTACCTGCAGCGCACGGCCTACGACACGGCCGAGTCTGCGGTTGCTGTTGCTGGTTCGGCAGTATTCGAGCCACGCTGTCCATATCGACACGTCGGACTTGAATTTCCGGACAGCGCGTTCGAATATGAAGTGAATGCGGCGGACTATGGCGTAGTCTGCCAGGGACTTCTTCTTTCCTGTGGGGGCAGACAACAGTTATAGTATGAAAAATGATCACGATAGTATGAACAGATATAATAGTGTGAACAACAATAATAGTATGTGAAAAGTGCTTGAAACAGATAGCCATAGATTTTGTTTGGGATGCAATGAGTTTATCTGGGCAGCAGCAGCAGCAGCAGCAGCAGCAGCACGGCATGCTGGCGGTGTGCTGATTTTGCAGGACTGTGGATTGTGGCTGCTGCTGCTGCTGCTGTTTTCATGTATGCAGCAAAAGCTGTCAATGAACTGTAAGTGCTCTGTATGTACATTTGATCAGCGGTGTCCCCCCAACCCTACTTGCCCTACCAACCAATTGGCTAACCTAACGTCATATACAGTGATCAGCCATACGGTTGATAGGGTACCAAACTGACTATTATACCAAGTACTTACCTTTCTCAGCTAGCGCCATCTTGCGATGCTGCCTCAATTCCTCCAGCTTGGACTCGTACTCGATATACCTGTACACACACGATATGGATCGGCGTAGAAAGTGGCAGAGAGAGAGGCAGGTGCCAGAGGGCAACTTCACCGGAGTTATGACATGATGCTCCCGCTGCTCCATGCATAGAGATTTGTGGCACCAGCTTAAAGAGAGAGAGCGAGAGCGCGATACATGATCAACTAGAAAAGGGGCATTAATGGCGTAGAAAGCGACAGACGGCGAGATGTGCTTCAGGATGCATTGCTGAGATGTAAATCAGCTGCCCCAGCTGCATCACAGTGGAAGCAGCACGCCGGAGGCTCTTGCAGAGCTTAGCTCCTAGACGGAGGCTGACGCACCTGAAATAGTCTTCTTTAAGCGCTGCTTTACGCTTGAGAAGGTATTCAAAGTCCTGCCGCCGCTTGACTATCTGCTTAACCTCCGCCTTGCTGAAGTACTTCTGCTTCACGAAATCCTCCAGCTCCGGCACCATTTCCTCCATCATGTATCGCACGGTATCCGCCATGATGATTTACTATACGTTGAAGCACGTAAACTGACTCCTGCTTGTGAGACGGTCCCTCTTTTATGCAGATGCAGCCGTAGCAGGAACACCGACTATAACAGAGACGTGCAGTGACCCTTTGCCATTACAATCAGTTATGCTGGCCAATAAAATGTCATTTCAACACAACATAGCGACCAAAAACCTCGGCAGACGCCCTCCAACGCCCCTCCAAATCAGTGTGTACGCTTGAGTGTTGATGTACGCCTGCAACTCAGACAGGTATGATACAGTACGCTGAACAACATTGCGTGCAGATGTACCCGGCATATTTCCACCAAATCCACTGAACACTCGCAATTCGGGGACTGTCATTACGGCGCCTGCCTCAACTTGAATTCTCACCAGGTTATATGTGCCATCCACAATCTCGATGCTTATTGGACGGCTAAACTCTCGCGTCAGGTTCCACACCCGTAACCATGCAGGCAGACTGGCAGGCACAAGTCCAGTACAGCATTGCTGCTGCTGTTGAGTACTTCCACCCAATTTGTAGGGTCATTAACTGAATCCAGGTGACTGCAAACTTACGTGCCTCCCCTGCACCTTGATATAATACAGTTGTGCAACCATCAATTTATCGATAATAATTCCATCAAAATCCCACACATGCAACTTGTGCTGATATACTGGAATGATGTCATCCAACGGACAAAGAGTCATTTTTGATAGACAAAAAACAACAGACACATTTGACGGCAGTATGCTGGTGAACTCATCATCAGAAGTTCACAAGCGACTGCAACCCTAATGCGCCCTTCCCGCACTTTCTGAAATGTTCAATCTGTGAAACCATCGATAGAACGATATTATCATCGAAGTCCCACCCATCTGCCACGCATAGTGCGCTTGTACATAATGCCAAAAAAGCCCTGCTGCAGAGATGCCAGCCAGCTCCACCAGGTGCAACTTGCAGTATCATGCTGGTTGCAGTAGCCACCACTACGGCAGCGTCTCATTGTAGCAGGACCAATCGGTGTCACAACAGCAGCAAAAGCAACAGCAATATCTGCAGTGAACTGCACGAATGGTTCGGGGTTTTAACTGTCTCACTGGCAGCGGCAGCAGTCCCAGTTCAGACCCCAAACTATTTGTGCACTTCACTGCTAGCAGCCGCTGATCATTGTTATTTAACATCATGAGATAATGGCACTGGGTCCCCTGGTCTCCCCTAAGTCAGCAGCAAGTCAGTGGCTGCTTGACCTTGAAGTGTCTGCTGTGATTGACCCAAGCCCTGTGGAGGCATGATGCTTGGAGCAGTGGCGTGCTTGAATCAGCAGACATCAACTTCACTTCGCTAACGCCGCTACTGTTACTGCCATTGCCGCTACTGTCACTGCCATTGCCGCTACTGCCGCTGCTGCCATTGCCGCTACTGCCGCTGCTGCCATTGCCGCTACTGTCGCTGCTGCCACTGCAGGTGCTGCCCCTACTGCCGCTGCTGCCACTGCAGGTGCTGCCCCTACTGCCGCTGCTGCCCCTACTGCCGCTGCTGCCATAATGCTTGAAGCAGTGGCGTGCTTGAATCAGCAGACGTCATCTTGATTCTCTGACGCAGCTACTGCCACTGCCACTGCTGCTGCTGCCGATGCTGCTGCTGCCGCTGCTGCCCCTACTGCCGCTGCTGCCACTGCCGCTGCTGCCATACTGCTTGAAGCAGTGGCGTGCTTAAATCAGCAGACGTCATCTTGATTCTCTGACGCAGCTAATGCCACTGCCACTGCTGCTGCTGCCGATGCTGCTGCTGCTGCATATGTACTGCCCCCACTACAACCCCTAAGCTGTCAGTGTCACACCTACCGACTGCTCAACTACTCCTCCTCCTTCAACCTCACACAAATGTTTGTCAAAAAACGCTAAACCCTGTTTCAACGCATCTTCTCTTGCTGCATTCACTTCTGGCATTGATTTGTCGCCCCTCACTGCAAAGCCGTGTACAGTGCCTGGGTAGAGGATGAAATGGGCCAGACCTGCAGCAACAGCAGCAGCAGCAGCAGCAGCAGCAGCAGCAGCAGCAGCAGTGATACACCACCGTGGTCTTGTAGTACAGCAGCAACATGAAAGGCTCGTTTTCATCAACAAGCACAGTAGCAATAACTTGTTACCAGCAGCAGCAGCAGCAGAACTGATGGCTCGCCAACAGCAGCATGATCGGACGATCTTCCCTGCAGCACATTCCTGCCCACATCACAATGCCTTAACTTGTTCATCAACAAACGATCATAATTAAGACCTCAGCTGACATCCATCAATGTTGCATGTTTAAAGATCAGGAGTTGAAATAACTCCCTAAGTCGTTTTGAGATCTCAGCTGTGGCACATGTGAGGTTCATCTCCCACCAGGATGCGTCTGCTGCATTGCCTTAATGGTTTGGCTGCATTTGATTTATTTGTTATTTCATAACACTTACAATTTAATCTATTTTAGTTCTTTTCCAATCCTAGCTGTTTCATGTCCCACCTGGTTGAGCCTCCTGCAGTGCCTTCATGGTTTGGCTGCGCAGGCCGGCTGAGAATGTGAAGTCATGCTCGGCACACAGGAACAGGCTCGGGACGCTCATCAGCTTCACATCAGACATCTGCAACGATGTAGGGGATTTCGAAAATGAGAGAAATAAGGAAAAATATCAAGAAAATGACTCAGAATCATTGCTGCAGCCATGAAAGTATGATCAACCTGCACTTGACAGTTGAAGAGCACAGATCATGCCAGGTCATCATCATCTCAGATCTGCTGAGTCAGCTAGACGCTGTACGTCCAGGCCTAAAACAGACCTGCCTTTGACTCCTCCAGACTTAAAAAATCGAATGACACCTACTAGCTGACCCAGCTAGTTTGTTAACTGATTTATTGGACCAATCAGCTGCAGGTCGCGTACCGCAAAGTCATGCTTACCAATTCCTAGCTATCTACACAACATAGAGTCTATTCTAGACGTGGTTGGGTTTAGGGTTAGGGTTTAGGGTTTAGGGTTAGGGTTTAGGGTTAGGGTTGCCTCTGAGTGTTACAAAGTATACAAATAACTGGTATATCTCCCTCACCTTCAACAGTCCTGGGTGTGCAATGCCGAGGGCATCTACCACCTCCGGTTTGGCACCCAGCAGGACGCCTACTGATCCACCATAGCAGTACCTACAGCAGCAGCAGCAGCAGCAGCAGCAGCAGCAGGGGATATTGTCAGATGCCCGCCACATGCACAGGTGCCTGCCGCACAAGAACACACACGTGCGCTCTTGCAAACGAAATGGTAACTAACCAAACATTAACAAGATAGTTCGTGGCTTACTTGCTGCGGAAATAGATCAGAAGGTGATCGAGTTTGAACATCAGCAATGTTGCTGCTAACCACCGGGCCAGACAACTTACCCCTGGAAGCCAACCTTCTTTATCCCGTGCTTCTCGCGCAGCAGCTGCGACAGCTGGCTGGTTACATCTACTGCATGCGACTCCGGATGCCGCTTAAGCCAACTACGCATGCGGAATATGAATGTTCCAGCCAACTGCAGGTACCCCAATACCTTCCCAAAGAAGGGGCGGGTTGGCAAGCTCTCAAATTGGCCCAACAAGCTGATATCCATAGGTTCTTTGTTGAAAAAGTCTGGGATCACACATAAGTAGCCATGCTGCGCAAAAGCGTCCGCAATCAGGCGTGCGTTGATGAGTTCGTATCCAAAGACATCAGTACCTAGGATAACTGCGTTGCCGTTGTCCTTGCTAGGTTCAGGTTTGCTGACGTAGCAAGATACGTTGGGAATCAAAGTCTCTTCAACACCCTTGGGCTCGCCTTGATCCAGAGAGCCAGTAATGCATGCGGGACAAGACATCACGTTGAGACTTCCGTGACCAAATTGAGTGCTTCAACGATTCTGCCGAGGCTACTGCCAAGAGACCACATTAATGAACGAAGGTATTATTATGGCAGTGGAAATGCAGGTGCAAGGATGCTGCTGGTATAGGAGAGGTCTTGACTAACCCGCACGGTCCAGCTTGACTTAACCGTTAAGTCACGAAGCGACTGGCCTCGGCAGATCGTCATCTGCCAGTCTTAGAAGCAACAGGATCCTTCGTGCGGTGCAAGCTGTGCCTCTCGACCTACCAACTGGAGGGTTCAACTCCATGGCATGAATGCAATCATTGCATTGTTGTGGCCCACCATAGCACACTTTTGCCAAGGGGTATAAATATAAGATATAAGATATATATACATATACATATATTTGTACAGAGGCTGCCTATATATACCCCTTGCGTTTGTTGCATGACATACTGCATTACAGCATCAGCAAATGAAATGGTAACACTTGACGAAGCCCAAGCTTATTTTTCACTGAATACAGCAGGCACATATCCTGGACAAGCTATGCGCTAGAACATACTTGCCGTTGCCCAGCACAGAGGTACAACATGTGCAATAGCAGCCCTTGAATATATTGCCAGTGCCCTGCTGCTGCTGCTGCAGCTATGGTTCTGTCAGTTATCAGCGCGCACTGTGGCATCTGTTGCTGCTGCTGCTGCTGCTGCCAGGGTTGTTCTCACTATACTTATCAGCACACAGCATGCCCTTGCAGAGACTTCATCTTAGTCTGGCTGTTACTGACTGAAAAGGAACACTGTTTAACCAAGTGGTGCTCCTCTCGTCCAGCGCCCTGCTGCTGTCGCCGGTGCTGCTGCCGCTGCTGCCGCCGGTGCTGCTGCTGCTGCTGCCACCGCTGCTGATGCTGCCGCCGCCGCCGCCACTGCTGGTTGATCTACTTGAACTTGTCCAAACCTGCCACATCGCTTCTGCTGTTCCTGCTCCTCCTGCTGCTGCTGTCCGTATTTCTGCTGCTACATGGTTGACATGCAGCTGTCTAATTCCATAGGACACATACCCCATGAAACAAATACGATACCTGGCATAACTGGCATCACTGACCTAACTTGCACCACTGGCATGCTACTTGGGAGGAGCTCCTTCTATTTTCTGCAGGTAGCTGTACCAGAGCTTTTTGGCTCCCTGCATGTTGCCATACCTGCCTGGTACAATGCCATTCTTGAATCGAGGATTGTCTGGCCAGTACCTGCATGACGCAGTGTAAAAAAACAATTTATTCCTGCAGAAAGCATTCTACGTTTGAAGATTGATGCATAACTCTTTGCAACATATCTATGATTTTCCATGTAGTATTGAGATTCAAAGGCCATTGATGTATTGTGTCAAAGCAGCAGAGTCTCAATCACTCTGATATGATAACATTACACCTATTTCTTAGCTGCCAGCAAATGCTGAAGGTTCAAAAGCCCCAACGACTACACCAAAAAGCATCAACACTGCCAATTGCATGATTAGAATTGCAAGGCGGTGGTGTTGGGTCATATAACTGGACTGCTACTGTTGTTGAACTACTACCGCAAAACTGCTGCTTGTCTTGTGTTGCAACATAGTGCATGTGTTGGCCATGAACAGAACATCCACTGCTGCAAATTGCATCCTGAGCAACAACACTGCTGCTCATGCAAGCTGAGTTACTGAGTCACCAGGTTATTTGAGTCACTGAGCCATTGAGCTATCAATTTGATGAAGTGCTGAGTAACTGAGTAATTAGATTACTAATTGAGTAATTAAATTACTAAGTTACTGCGTTACTGAGTTGTTATAGTAGTAATTTGGATGAGGATTATCGTGTCACTGAGTTACTGATTTGGCTTGTGGTGCAATCGGACCAATTTCCAGTGTCACTCAGCAAGGAGCTGTTGCCCATGATGCGTGTAGTGCAGGGCAGCAGCATAATGCACCCGACCTGCGATGTCACCAGAGATATACAACCAAACAGCTGCTACTGCTGCTGCTGCTACTGCTACTGCTGCTCTAGACAGAAGACATGTTTGCTGCGCTGCAATGTTTCAAAAAGCTGCAGAAGGCGGCACTGTGTGAGCGGTCGCAGCAGCAGCAGCCAGTGAGCACCCCAATTGATCGATCACGCCTTTGATGCTGTATGCAATGACGTGTCGAATGAGATCAGTAACGTTTGTGCTGCATAACTTGCTGCATGACTTGCTGCTGCTGCTGAATGCCATAAGCAGTGAACAGCAGCCCAGGGCTGGGTTGATGGTTGGTGGACTAGTCCTGCCCAAAGGCTTTTGCTGCACGCTGTTTATTACTTCTACGGCTGCAGCTATATGTGCTCGCGCGTACCTGTCTGGGGGCATGCCTTCGAAGCCCCAAAACGCAAGATTCCACGCAAAAAGTACGAGGTGGAACCCAGCTGCTGCAGCTGCCAGCAACTGTTCTCTGTTTTGTGCCCAAGCTGCATCCTGCTTCACACGCCGCAGCTCCTTGCTGCTGCAGACTGCGCTGTTTGGTACTTTACGGGGGTCGTGGCGAGCTACTAACAAGTCCAGGGGGATCTCGTGCCGGGATATTACCACTCGTCGGCCACTTGTGCTGGCCCCATCTGTTGCAACACAAACGTTTGGCGTGAAGACTTGAAGCGACCGTTGTTTGCACTGGAAACGTTTAAGCAGGCTGTACTGAAATATATTGAATCTGATGCAATAGCAGGTGGCCTGAGAGCAGGTATTGCATGTAAGCAGAAGCAGCACAGCTTGGCTTACCTGTGCCGTCTGAACGAGGAGCAGCAAGCAAAAGCTCCTCCATTATTACGTCGCTTTCATTCGCTCTCAAGTGAGCAAGCAGCTGTGAGCCTCTGGTTGAGAGGGGCGCAGCAGGAACAGCCTAGGTTGTCGTTGTGCAGGGCGATCATCACCAATCTTCACTCTTTCGCCATTCTTTGTATGTCTGTCTTGACATTTCCAATGAATGCTGATGCAGTCATGTGATGATCGGTCCCTGAACACGATGCCAACCTGACCTGACACAACAACTGCGGCAAAGGAACTTGATCAAGACTGTCTTTTTATTGATCACTTTAAAATATAGGGGGCAAGTTTGCTGATGCGGTCATGCTGTGCTTGTAGTTTGCGCGGCACAGCACCTAAGCGGCCTTGATTGCAAAATCATTGTATCTACTGCCAGAAACTTCAGCCGTTGATGCTGGATCAGCAGGTGGTACAGGACCGGGACCTCAAGGAAGCCATAAGCTATTACCAGCAGCTTACAGGCGGTAAATACAGACCGGTGAGTGACAGATTAGTTCTACTAAAATATCAGGTGCAATAATCTGCGATTGACTGCACTTTAAGCCTTCATGGATTTAAATTGTGCTGCGTGTGTACAGAAACCATTTCTGCCGCGAAGCCACGCTCTCGTTGCTCGTGCGGATGGGTCCAAAGGACATAGATATAGGTAGGTGCTCTAGGGCTGCGCACCCGGTGGCAAGCTGGCGTATCATGCAGCTTCTCGGCCAGGAGCAGTTTCTGCAACAACAGCAATGAGGGCACAGAGTCCCTCAAAGTATTATCCGCAACCTTCTGACGCGCTTTGAGTAGACATACACGCCCAATCAACAGCGTTACCTCTGCTAGCAGCGGCAGTGCGTCTACAGCAAACATAACCAAGCCTGTTTCGGCAACTGATAACCTGCCAGCAACTGACACAGCATGCAGCTGTTATGTCAGCATGCCCTAGCCAGCCGCCAGTTGCGGGCAAGAGCTTCCGTCCTGCAAAGCCACATATTAATACCTGGAAGATGCCTGGAGTTAGTTAACCACATAGTAATAACTGGAAGATGCCACAAAAATTGCAATGCTGCATGATATTATAGCAATGTCTCGTTGGCATGATGCAGTATATGAATAACAGCAGCGTTCAGGGACTTATACCACAACACTGGCAGTCCCTGCAAGCTTATGCAGCAGCAGTCATCTCCTTTCAAATGCTCATAGATTTTCTTGCTGTATGTATTGCTATTGTTTTTGCTGTACGTCAACACTGCTGCTTTTCCAAACACTCATTACATAAAGTTATTTTAGGAATGATATATTTTCAAAATAACAATAACAAACCCCTTCTCTGTCAGTCTCCATCTAAAGGTAGATCTGATACTGCGATCAATTGCAAAATTACTGTGCAGGTATGACAATCCAGCATCAATCGATGCAGCAGCAGCAGCAGCACCATCATCATCTCAGAATACTGCAGCAGGAGCAGCAGCGGCGGCAGGATCTCAACTTACAGCAGCAGCAGCAGCAGCAGCATTCACTGCTCTACATATACAGTTGGGGCTTGCCAAACTCTTTACATCAGATCCACAAACCGCCATATCAATTAGCACTGCATCACATCTAGCAGCAGCAACAGCGTACAATTCAGCAGCAGCAGCAGCAGAGGCAAGAGTGCTTAGCTCGGTAGCAGCCAGTGACAATGTCAGTGCTGGTTGCTTCACTGCGGTGTCTGTGATTGCTGTGCTGGCAGAAAAATTGCTGGTACAAGGACTCGATGAGCAGGAGCCCCATGTGGTGAGTCCAAAAACTTTTTACCAAAAAAAAAACAACTTTTGTTTTTGCGCCTCCTGCATGTTTCCTTTTGCTTTGGTTTGTTCGTATTCTACATTTATGTTGATTTCAATTTCCCTTTTGTATTGCATACTTCAAAAAAAAAACCTCTAAGTCGTTCATGAGATCTTTTGGTTAGTGCCTGGGTTATGTATACTATGTGTACAGCAGTTGAGTGAGGGTGCAAGTTTGTAGGGTTGTTTAAGGACAGCTCCTGAAGCAGCATCCTGCTGCTGCAGCAGCCACAATACTACTGGTCTCTGCACAGCAGCAACAGCAGCGGCAGCAGCACCCAGCAGCATACATCAAAGTTCTATTTATCTGCCAAGCGCAGTGTTTCAGTCCTGCAAGGAACCTTGCTTGCAGTCTGCAGTTCATCACAGACCTTATTGCATAAAGGGTTGCTGCTGCTTCGTTGCCTGCAGGAGTACAAGCCGCTTGCTGCTGCCCTGCTACACACACCAGCAGCAGCAGAAGCACATGAACAAGCCACAAACCACCACCACCAGCAGCAGCAGCAGCAGTGTTCGATTGATACTGTCCGCTGTCAAGCTGACAGCCCAGCTGCCAAGCGGCAGCGGAGAAACAGCAGCAGCAGCAGCAGCAGCAGCAGCAGTGGTGGTGGCGGCGGCTGCTGCGGCTGCAGCTGTGGCGGCCATAACAAGTCCGATGCAGACTCACATGGATGCTGGCCACAGCATATTACGACTACCACAAACAGCAGCAGCAGCAGCGGCAGCAGCAGCAGCGGCAGCAGCAGTATGATCAGGTTTCAGCTGCCACATGATCAGGGTTTAGAATCTGTAACAGATCCGCAACTGCTGCTGTTTGTCTGTGAGGCCTTCCCTGACAGAACCACCCTGGGCCGTTGTACATGGCAGCAGCAGCAGCAGCAGCAGCAGCAGCAGCAGCAGCAGGGATCGTCAGAACGGAAAGCAGCAGCAGCAGCAGCAGTAGGACAGTTGCCACCAAGCCGCCTGCTTGACTGCAGTCTTCGAGGTGATCTGCTGCTCGGGCTACTTAGACCTAGTAAAGCTGCTGCTGAAGTAATAATAGCAGCAGCAGCAGCAGCAGCAGCAACAGGGGGTGGAGAGAGCACTCAGGGTGATGGGTCGCCCTCCCAGCAGCAGGAGCAGCAGCAGCAGCTAGTTCTGGAAGGCCTAAATGCATCTATATATCCGATCATGTTCGCCGCAGTCTCATTGGCGGATTATGTAATGCAAAGAAGTGCAGATCAAAACACGGGAGATCAGCAGCTAAAGAAGAAAGTTTGTATTATGCAATTGGAACCCGCTTTTGTCACAACCACAACAGATTCAGTTGGTGTGATGTGTGATGGTTCAGGGACTGCTGCTGCTGCTGGTGGTAGTGGTAGCGTTGACCCCCAGCAGCAGCAGCAGCAGCAGGGTGGCTTTCGTCTGGAGTTTCAAACAGCTGAGTCAGCAGGACTGATGAACTCATCACTTTTTGGTTTCAAGTGGAGCAGGTTGCTGCTGCCGATACAGATTCAACTGCAGCAGCAGCAGCAGCAGCAGCTTGGCAACAGCAGCAGCAAAGGCGATCCAGGATGTGATGGGAAACGTCTGGGGATAAACTTTCTGTATGGGGCATCATCCAATGCTGCAGGGCACAGCAAAAGCAGTAACTTGAACCCTTCCAAAAGCCCTTCCAAAATCGGCTATCGAACAGCCAATGGAGTGCATGGCAGCAGTGGCAGCGGCGGCGGCAGCAAGCGTGGTCAGGCCAAGGTGCTGGCAATGCAGCTGGATAGTGGAGAGTGTGTTGTGTGTTGCTGGGGAAGATTTGGGAGTGCTGCTGCTCTGAAGGTGCACTTTGACAGCTGCCATGGGGCATTTGAGTGCGAGGTGCAGGATCAAACCACGCTCAAGGTAGGCGTTTAGTTGCAGGATTTTTCTTTCCTGAAATTTTTTCATCAGTTGGCATGTCCAGTTGTTGTCTAGCTGGTATTATTGACTAATGAAGATTGGTATCTAGATTATATACACTGCACAAGGGGCATTCATACACTGTCATACCCTGCGTTTTGCAAGGTAGGAGGTTGCTTCTTTACTTAGGAGCATGCAAGATCCTTACTGTGGTAGATACAATGTGAAGGTCACACATAGTTGATGAAGCAGCAAATGAAATCGTTACATGGTGGCAGTGCTCAAGCCTGTGGTTCAGCAGGGCCAAGTAGGGTTGAACTCTGCAGCAGGAGACTCACTTACGCACCCACTGACTCACACACTCACTCACTCACTCACCCACTCACCCACTCACTCACTCACTCACTCACCCACTCACTCACTCACCCACTCACCCACCCACTCACTCACTCACCCACCCACTCACCCACTCACCCACTCACTCACCCACTCACTCACTCACTCACCCACTCACTCACTCACCCACTCACTCACTCACTCACTCACTCACCCACTCACCCACTCACCCACTCTATCACTCACTCACTCACCCACTCACTCACTCGGTTACTCACTCACTGCTGCTGCTGCTGCTGCTGCTGCTTCCAGGTGTGGGTGCGTGGTGGTAAGTTCCAGCAGCCACCATATGACCCGGTGCAACATGCAGTTGATATTGCAGAGGTGGGCGCTGCTGCTGCTGCTGCTGCTGCTGCTGCTGCTGCTGCCACATCGCCAATTCGAGTGTCATATGTACTCCTGAACATCATGATTCTTCCTGTTTGCTGAGCTGTAAAGCTGATCTTCTTCTCTAGGCTGCTGTTGCCCACTTCAATAAGTTTATCGAGTCCACTTTTATTCTGAACTAGGAGTTTTTCCTATGTAATATTTATCTGTTGTGACAGGCCTGGTGTTACTGGAAGCGACAGAGACCCGCCCTCTTCCAGCAAGCCGGACTGAAGTCTGACAGAGACCTGAACCCTGTCTGGAGGTCATCAGCAGCAGCAGCAGCAGCAGGAGGGTCAGGCAGCATTGATGCTGCTGCCGCTGCTCCTGCTGCTGCTGCTGCTGGGGGCGGAAGGGTTGCAGGCCGAAAGCGCAGCCGACTAGTACACGAGCAGCAGCAACAGCAGCAGCGGCGGCGGCAGCGGCAGCAGCAGCAGCTAGATCATCTGATTGATCAAGATCTGGGTGGTCAAACTGGCAATGACAGCAGTGCTGCTGCCGCTGCTGTCGTTGCTGCTGCTGCTGCTGGACAAGACGCTGCTGTGAATCCTGTACATCAGCGGGCCAAGCGTCTTAGGTCAGGTGCTGCTGGGGTCAATCCAGCCGCACATACCAAACAGCAGCAGCAGCAGCAGCAGAACCAGCAGCAGAACCAGCAGCAGCAGAAGCGTGGTCGGAAGCGGCCAAAGCAGCGGCATCATGGTGGTGGTCCGGTTGCTGCTGCTGCTGCTGGTTTAGGTGTTTATTTTGACTGCATGAGTGCTGCCCCCCTTGCAGCAGGGGATGCTTCGAAAGTAGACGGTGCTGGTGATATGGATGAGGAGTTCCACAGGGTAAGGCTGCATATCTTATGAATGCAATGCCAATGTATGTTCAAATATGATCATCTGCTCAAGGTTATAACTTGGTTATTATACTGTGTTTGAATAAATTTGCAAATGAATAGTCAATATTAAGAATCTCTTTGGTTGGGAGCAATTTTGCAAGAGAAAAAGTCTTGGTTTCTAAAAGATTTCAAGATAATATTTCAGTATAATATTATTTTACCTTGTGTATCAGTATCACAGTCTTAAGATGTTCGTGTACACCTGGGGTTTGTATATGAAGCGCACTCCATTGAATGGTAGCAGATAATTCAAATGCCGAATTGAATAGTAACAATCCCTATCATCCAACAATAGTAACACTAGCTGTTGTCATTGCTGCTGCTGCTGCTGCTGCTGCTGCTGCTGCTGCAGATTGAGCAGCTGCGCCAGTGGCATGCCAGGGCTGAATCCACCCTCAGTGAAAGACACTTCATGCTCGCCTGGAACAGGTGCGCCTGAGAGATAAAAGTAATCTGAAATTAATATTATATATCATTATTATATAGTCATTAAGATCAAATACTGTAAAAAGTCTATCTTTCTACATTCATTTCTGGATTTTCCTTTTTTTTGTCGAGCGAGCTACATCAGATGCTCAAACTCCTCATAATCAATTTGTGATTGATTTAGTGACAGATACATGTGACAAAGACTAGAAAATAAAAAATCAAATTTTATCTCAGATATATTTGTAAAGATGGCAACGTTTGCAGCTCAATAAGAGTACAAAGGTACCAGTGTAATCTTCTTTCTCCTAAGCTTCATCTTCTTCTACTTTATATCATCCATCAATCTCGATGCACTCCACCTTGTCCAAAAGTGGATTGAATCACTGGGTAGATTTGAGGCGCGGGGCCGATGGCAGTAAATGCTATGGCTGCAAACTACTGATTATTATCATCCATCAATCTCAAGGGAAGTTGATTCTCGGGCTGAAGGAGAAGTTGTTAGAGGGAAGTTTCAGTCACACAGCAGTACTGAGCCAGTGTCAAGAGAACATCACACATGTAGATATCAGTTTTAGATAGTATATTATATCCTACAAGCAAATAAAAATTTCCGCAACAGCTGCTGCCGCCGCTGCCGTTCCCAGGTTTATCAAGTGGCCGTCACTTCCAGTCCCAGACCTAACACCCCAATTCATCCGAGACTGGGCGGTTTACGCAGCACCCAGATGCTCCCTAAACCCTGATCTAGAGCGCTGCTATACCGCACATTTATTCATGTTACATAAATTCAGGGTTTTGGACCCTGAGGGTTTAGCCTGGTGCTTGAAGGAGCTTAAAACCTGTCATCAGGCTGGGGTTCAGGGACAAGGGTTTATGACAGATAGGGAGTTGGGGTTGGTGGGGGCTGATGGGACAAGATACCAGCAGCAGCAGCAGCAGGTCGAACAGCAGCAGCAGCAGCAGCAGGTCGTACAGCAGCAGCAGCAGCAGGCCGAACAGCAGCAGCAGCAGCAGCAGGCTGAACAGCAGCAGCGGCAGGCCGCATTGCAGCAGAAGCAGCAGAAGCAGAAGCAGCAGGACAGGGTCAGTACAGACGCAACAAATGGTAGTGGCCTCCAGGGTGGTGATGTGGATGTTGATGAAGACATGCAGCAGACCTTCGATGATCACAACGTGAGTGAAAGTCCATTGGCAGCAGCAGCAGCAGCAGCAGCAGCAGCAGCAGCAGTGTCAGGTAGTGTGAGGCAACAGCAGCAAAGAACTGAGGATACTGATGAGGAACAAGTTCTCAGGCAGCAGCAGGAGAAGCTGCTGCAGGTGGATGTACATAAAGCGCCTTCTGCTGCTGCTGCTATTGCTGCTGCTGCTGCTGCTGTTGCTGCTACTGGTGGTGATTGTGGTGGTGATGCTGATGGTGATGGTGATGGTGCGATTGACGTCAACAGCAACATTCCTGCAAGTGTTGAAAACCCTGCAGGGGCTGATGTACCCGGGCCAAATGCAGCAGATAGCAGTTTCAGGCAGCAGCGGCACCAGCACCAGCACCAGCAGCATGGTCCAGTTAACAGCGACCCTCGATCACTCTCACCTGCAGCAGCTGCAGCAGACCATAGCAAGTCACCACCACCAGAAGCCGCTGCTGCTGCTGCTGCTGCTACTACTGCCGCTGCTGCTGCCAATGGGAAGACCTCAACAGACAAGGCAGCAGCAGCAGCAACAGCAGCAGGAGGGACAAATGTTTCTCCCAGTGTTTCTTCACCAGAGCCGCCTCAATCACCAGCAGATGTCACAGCTGACCTGGACACCCT
Organism: Coelastrella sp. MACC-549; assembly: GCA_018290735.1. Taxonomy (NCBI): domain Eukaryota; kingdom Viridiplantae; phylum Chlorophyta; class Chlorophyceae; order Sphaeropleales; family Scenedesmaceae; genus Coelastrella; species Coelastrella sp. MACC-549. The sequence continues at coordinate 8,929 of JABEVS010000554.1, read as the reverse complement.
CATCCAGCAGCTGATGCCCAGTGATAGACTCAGAACAACAACACTGTCAAACTCTACCTCACCGGCACCTTCACTGCTGCTGCCGGCTATAGCAGCAGCAGCAGCAGCGGCTGCACAGGAAAAAGCTGCTGCTGCTGATGATGATGATCAACAGGTGCCACAGGAGCCAGCAGCAGCAACAGAGACATGGGGTTTGAGTGGTAGTGGTGGTGCTGCTGCTGCTGCTGCTCCTGGGACTGCAGCACCTAATGCTAGTGCTGCTGCTGCTGCTGCTCCTGGGACTGCAGCACCTAATGCTAGTGCTGCTGCTGCTGCTGCTCCTGGGACTGCAGCACCTATTGCTAGTGCTGCTGCTAATGATGATGCTGATGCTCCTGGGACTGCAGCACCCAATGCCAGTGCTGCTGCTGCTGCTGCTGCTGCTGCTGAGAGTGCTGCTGCTGGACCTTCTGATGCCAGAGCGATGGCAGAAAAAGCTGGTCAGTTTGATAAGTCAAGTTCAACAGCAGCGGCGGCGGCGGCGGCAGTTAAGCCAGCTGGTCTGAATGTTCTGCCTGTTCTGTCTCCAGCAGCAGCAGCTGTCCATCACCGGGGCCAGGCAGAACCCCAAAGTCTGTCAATGTTTCCAGCAGCAGCAGCAGCAGCAGCAGGTGTCCATCACCCGGGCCAGACAGAACCCCAAAGTCTGTCAATGTTTCCAGCAGCAGCAGCAGCAGCAGGCGGCCAGCCATCAGGCTCTTCCAGGCTGCAATTTCCTTTAACAGCAGCAGCAATAAGTAAAATGCCATCAGGAAGTCCCAGGCTGCAGGTTTCTTCGGCAGTAGCAGCAGCAGGCCAGCAGTCACAAAGTCCTGGGCTGCAGGTGCCTTCAGCAGCAGCAACAAGTGAGCAGCCATCGGGAAGTCCCAGGCTGCAGGTTTCTTCGGCAGTAGCAGCAGCAGGCCAGCAGTCACAAAGTCCTGGGCTGCAGGTGCCTTCAGCAGCAGCAACAAGTGAGCAGCCATCAGGAAGTCCCAGGCTGCAGGTTTCTTCGGCAGTAGCAGCAGCAGGCCAGCAGTCACAAAGTCCTGGGCTGCAGGTGCCTTCAGCAGCAGCATCAAGTGAGCAGCCATCGGGAAGTCCCAGGCTGCAGGTTTCTTCGGCAGTAGCAGCAGCAGCAGCAGCAGGCCAGGTGTCAGGAAGTCCCAGGCTGCAAAGCCCTCAGGGACGCAACAGGAAGGTTGTCAAGCTGCTGAAGTCATCCAAGTTTGTCCTGACACCCACAAAATCTCAGGCTGGAGTGAACAGCCAGACAGCAACCAACAGCCCAAGCACTCCTGCTTTGACGCACAACTTCACGGCAACAGCAGCGGCAGCAGCGACGGCAGCAGCATTCAACAGTCCTTCAGTACCAACTGCAGCAGCTGCAGCAGCAGCACCAGCGGCAGCAGTAGCAGCACCAACGGCGGCAGCAGCAGCAGCAGTCAGCAATCCTTCGGCACTAACATCAGCAGCTGCCAAAGCAACAGCTGTTGTTGCTGATGCAGGCACGGGGCATGCAGCAGATGCTGCTCCCACTGCTGCTGCTGCTGTCGCCGTTGCCGCTGCTAAGAAGGCGGCGGTAAAAAAGATAGCAGCGGCTGTTGCTGCTGCTGCTGCTGCTGGTAAGATAGCGTCAGCAGTAGTTGAGCGGCCAGTGCCAGCTGTTAAGGATGAAAAGGGTGATGCCATGAAGAAATGCTTCAACACAAAAACAGCAAAACCCGTTCTGGATACAACAGTGGCCGCAGCAGCGCTTGATGCAACATCAGCAAACACAGCAGCAAGGTACAGCATCCCTGCTGGCCAGCTTGTTCCCGCAGCAGCAGCAGCAGCAGCAGCAAGAGGAGGAAGTGTTGCAGCAGCAGCAACGGGAGGCAGAGGCCAGGCTGCGCGGAATGCTGCAGCTGATCATGCACCAATTGGTAATCCAAATGCATTTGTCCCACCAGCAACCAATGGTATTGCAGCGGCGACAACAGCAACTGCAGCAGCGGTGGCAGTTGTGACTGCTGGCAAGTCTATTGCCAAGCTCGAGCCGGGGGGACCTTCCGGCACTCTTGGCAGTACACCGCCAGAAGCATCAGCAGCAGCAGCAGCAGCAGCAGCAGCAATGCCACCAGCAGCAGCAATGCCAGCAGGCTGCAAAGCTACCATCAACCCGGGTGGCCGTATCAGAAAAGTTGAAGCCATTACATCGCCAGTTTGTGCTGCTGCTGTTGCTGCTGCTGCTGCTGCTGCTGCTGCTGCTGCTGCTGCTGCTGCTGGCACCAGAAGCGGCAGCAGCAGCAGCAGTGTGTTGTGGAGAGGTTCTCTCTGGAAGGTCTTGTTTGAGTACTGTGACCTACAAGCCTTGGATGTGCAGCCTGCTCCAGCTGTTGTTGCAGCTGGCATCACTGCTGCTGGTGCTGCTGTAGCTACTGCTCTGGACAGGGATCATGCTTCGAGTCCTCTAGGGGGTTGTTTGCCTTTGTCAATCATGCCAAGCATCTTGAGGGCAGATTGCAGGTGAGCCTTCTCTCGTACTGTTTGTAGCATTTGTAGGATTAGTATCATTTTGGGGACTTTCACATCTGCTCCTGGATCATTTTGAACATCACGACCTGACGCAAAATGAAAAAATTGTGTGTGTATGCTGCTAGCAAGGCTTGACGCCACTTGATGTGGGAAGAGAAAACCTGAGGTATTGAATCCCTCATGTCTTCCAGGTACTTGTAATCCCGTTTGGGCTTTTGCGATCTACATATGCCAAATCATCCACCTTGACGGTAGAGTTTGCTGTCAGATATGCAAAGTATATCTCCCTTTCTATATATATCTAGAGTAAATCCAGAGTAAATCTAGAGTACTAATAATAATAATCAGTACTTTGCAGCCATAGCATTCACTGCCATCGGCCCCGCGCCTCAAATCTACCCAGTGAATTCAATCCACTTTCGGACAAGGCGGAGTGCATCTAGAGTGCTATGTAGGTCGAGACCTCAGCTATAGAGTAAGTTGCCTCGGTGTCGGGCATGCTTCTGATGTAAATCTGACACCTCAGAAACTGTTCATTTCACTTTGATATTCCTTTGATAGATTTTCCTTATGTATATAATATTCATGATGTCTACAAGTATACATAATTATATACATATAGATCATTGACCTATTTAATATGTTACATATCTTTATTGTGTATTTGCTGTTTGTTATGCATGTTTATCAGTGCATAAATACTCTGTTACAGAGGCATGTTACAGCTGAATACTTTCACCCACTACGAGGGTACACTCTCCACACTTTCATAAAACAAAGGAAGACAACCAACTATCAATAATAATCAGTACTTTGCAGCCATAGCATTTACTGCCATCGGCCCCGCGCCTCAAATCTACCCAGTGAATTCAATCCACTTTCGGACAAGGCGGAGTGCATGATTATCCGATCTCAATTGAAGACAACCAACTAGCATGGAATTTGGGCAAAGTATGATTTGATCTGAATAGAGGTCTATATAATGATCATAGGTGCCATCTTATTCATGGTATATGTATTATTCATGGTATATGTATTCATGGTATATGTATTATTCATGGTATATGTATTATTCATGGTACATGTATTCATGGTATATGTATTATTCTCGGTATATGTATTATTCATGGTATATGTATTATTTATGGTATATGTGTTATTCATGGTATATGTGTTATTCATGGTATATGTATTATTCATGTTTGCAGGGCTCCTACCTCCCGGGCCATCACAGCATACCTAAAAGCTCCTAAAGAGCAGCGCAGGTTGTTCTGGCTCACAGAATCACCACAACCAGCAGCGCCAGCAGCAGCAACAGTAGCAGCAGGGCCAGCCCATGCTGACTCCACCATTGGTGCTGCTACCAGCACTGCAACCACAGCAACACCTCCTGCAGCAGGAACAGCAGCAGCCAAGCGAGGTTTGAAGAGCTATGTGGACTATCTATTGATGAAGGGCCGCTGCGGGCTTGTCAAGATCTCCAGTGACAGAACGCTAGGGCTGCATGATGGCGCTGATCGTAGTGTGGTGTATGATTGGTCAGTGTTTTTGGTGGTACCTAGTACTAAGGACTGCATCAAGCTGGGTATTAGGCAATGGAATGATTGCAACGCTGTTTCTGCTCAGTCTGCATGTGCTGTAGATGGTGGTGTGCTGAGATGTGAGGTTGGTTTGCTGGGCATCCTTGTACCAAGTGAGAACAAGCCAAGCCTGTAGATGAGCAACAGGCATGGCCTAGCCAGGCCTTGCTTTATAATGTACCATGTTGATTCATGAAGGTGAGAGGCTTGTGTTGACTGAACTACAAGATTAGCAGTGTCTTATATGTGAGATCCTGACATTCAACGTTGTTACCACTGAGTATCTGCCCGTCAACACGCTTCAAGGGGTGTCCAGTGGTTTACCCTTGTCGTAAAAGAGGATGGTGATAATTGATTAGACAATCCGCCTGCGAAACATCGGGCGCGAGGCCGATGGCAGTAAATGGTATGGCTGATGGTATCAATTATTATCATTCATTGTTCGCACACTCTCCCCCTCTCCTGGGGAATAGGCCCCGGGGACGTTAATCCATCTCCCATCGGACTTGCCTATACTGTTGATGTTGGCTTCATGACGCCATTGTTTTACTAAGTGCTCTCAACAACCACCGGAAGCCTTCAATCTGGAATTGTGCAAGCGCAAGTGCGGTGCCGGGACTGCATCTGGCACAAGAGATCAGCTTGAAGCCCATGCAACATTGGATGCTGAGTTGATTTGCATGGTAGGCCATAGTCTGACACAGTCAACTAGGACACAGCCCAGGCGCATAATCGAGGCCCTCAAGCGACCGCCGGCGGGCCTATGGTTAAAGCCTACTCGATGTTACATGAGGGGCCCTCTCTAGCATTGCTTTCTACGCCGAGAGTGTTTTCTAGCACTGAGAGCCAAGCTATGAAACTTACTTGGATGATCTACCTGCCTTAGGGCCTAAGGCTGACAAAAGAATCGACAACAACAGGTGCGCCCGGCGGCGGGGCCGCCTGATGTCAGAGGCTGAATTTCTGTGCTCTACCCCACAGGTGCCGTTGATGGCGGGCAACACCAGGAGGTGCCGAGCGTCTCTCTCTCGCTCTATGAGTATCATACGTACTATTATAGTATAAAATGATCTTGAGATGTGAGCACATATTGAACTTCAGGAATAGTTTACAAGCACAAACCAATTTATGTCCTCTAAAGGAGTACAACTTGTACCTTTAGCTGCCAGCTGATGGGCCATAAAGTAGCACTGCTACTTCCGGCAGAAATACTGGCCGCCAGTAGAAAATCCTTCGAGTCTTACATTCAGTGAGGCTCTGGAGTCCCTACATAACTACAGTACCACTACCACTACCACTACTATCTCTACCAGCAGGCCCTGGCTGGTTAGTGACTAGTAGTTGTGTAACTAGTAGTTGTGCACGGCAGGCTGACTTTTCCGAACATTCTGGGCCACAGGCTGGCAACTTGTTTTGTACTACAAAAGTAAGTAGTACTTAGACACATGATATTACGGTATATCCTGCATAAGGAGTATTTGTGTAATAAGTGACAAACTGTAGCACGAGATCATACACGGCCACCGCACAACCAAGCGTCGTGTACATCAGACAAAGCCACAAGACTCCTGCAGGGCCCCCAGCAATGAGACACTTACTTCTGAGAATAATCAACACAATACAAAAAAGCACAAACACGAGAGCAGTTAGACAAGCTCTACCCGGTGTGAGCCGTGTGCTGAAGGCCAAGAAACTGAACATCACATACACTGCGCCAGCCATATACAACGGTGCACTGTCGAGAAGAGGGATGCCTGCTGCATCATCTTGAGCGGAGCTTGTGCCTTTTCCCCAATAACTGGCAGCAGGAATCAGGAGTGCCAACATTGCCACAACGACTGCAACAGAGCGCCACTTCCAACGCTCCCTTGCCAGGGATCCTGCAGACAACCACACAGAAAGAGGGTTTCAAACCGGGTTGAGCAGTAGCCCCAGGGCAGCACAAGAAAACTTTCTGATCTGAAAACTGCTTAGTAAATCTGCAGCCTGCACCGTCTGGCGGATTCAGAAAGGCTTTAATACCAACATAGGAGCTGGCAGCTTCCATCATGATGGGCTGCCCAGTCTGCCAGTGCATACCTGCTATTGGCGCCAACAAGTCTTTGAGCTGCTTTGCTTCTGCTCTCTCCCAGCCCCTAATGTTGATCAAGAGCCGGTGTCGGCCTTCCGACCTGGTGAGTACATTGTTGGTCAAGAGGTTGCGTACACTGGTGGTTATCCTCCCCACATAATCAGGGTTGCCTGCATGATGGATGAGAAGACGTATGCTAATCTCGGATGATGCCAGGACTCCTTGAGCCGTGGCTGGAGTGGCTGCTGGCTGGTCAATTGCTGGCCAGGGGGCTTCTATGTCTGGCTCAACACCGAGACGGTTTGTTCCAGAGCGAGAGAGACGGTTTCCTCCAGACAAATCTGCTGCAGCTGCTGGTTGTCCAACCTGGAAATGGGCCATCTGACGTGGCTCTGGAACTGCAAACCAACACACCCGCATGTCACAAATCCTGCTCAGATCATTGATCATGTTGGCAGCCATTAAGGTAGTAAGCCAAAAAAATACCAACAGCCACTCGCAGCAACTCAGTGGTATTGATTGGCTCCGCCGCGGATCGGGGCCCAGGGCCCAGGGCATGGGGCACGGGGCCCGTCATTTTGCAGCCACATTGTCTCTTCTTTTAGCTCCGTCTTCTTGCACACCAACAATTATCATGAGTAAGCAGTGCACGTGGTAAAACGTGCATGCTTTTGTTCGTGGCTGCAGTACAAAACCATTGTGAATGACGGAACTTTACCGTGACTGCAAGGGTGCTACTGTTAACAGTGCCCAACGTTGGGCACCATGCCCTAGGGCATGTGACAGGGTCTGGCCCCTGTGTCACCTCAGAACGCAGTTCCGAACTTTCTGACACACAATACTGGTAGTACTACCACTGAGCTGATGCCACCCGCCGGACCAGAGGCAGTAGCAGGCTGCAACAGTGCCGAGTTGACACTTAGTAAGGCATGGACGGGTGCAGTTGCGCGCTTCACCAGTACAATTGCACATTTGTCACGACAGTTGCAACAATCATAAAAATTATGATTTTTGTAACTCTTTATGATACGCGAATGCTTATACAGCTGTTGGTGCTCCGCATCTGCAGATGCTGCTACTGACCTACGATTGGAGGGTGGTTGGCATTCATGCGTGTCAATGATGACATCAGAATGATAAACGCCAGAGATGTCAAAAGTAATGCTCCGTTCCCTTCAGTGAGCTTGCGCGTCCAGCGACTGTCGATGGATGATTGCCGTGGCAGCCCAATATGCAGCAACTTTGAGCCGTAAACGGGACGCTCAAGCTTATTAAGAGATTGTTTCTTGTATGAAGATTGCGTAGATGGACCCTCAGCTGCTTAATGTTCAACATGTCTTGCGCATGATGCCCGGGCCCTGTATGTCATAACACAATGAATTGTTGCACAACATGTTGCACATCTGATTAGATGCACCTTTGAACGGAAATCTGTGCTCTAGAATGTTAACATATTTAACACACCAGGAACGTTCCTGGTAACTATCGCATGCTCGAGAAATCAGGCTGATAATTGGGATTGGATAACACTTGCAGGCTTGGGAAGAAAGTTCTCTTGGAGAACATCGGATTCGCAGAGCTGAGCAGTCACACTGGCAGCAGCAAGCACAGATGACATATCATGCCATCTGCTGTTGAACTATTATAAGCGCTCTATTTGCTTGCAGAGTAGGAGATGCATCCTTAACGGTTAAGAACAGGGGCTATCTGTAGTGGGCACCGTCACAAACTTCCCAAGTTGGCAGGTCCCAGTGGGAACCCAAACAGTGAGCGATTATCTCCCTATGCCTCACACTTTTCAGAATAAGGCCAAACACAACAAGCACAACATGACACAACATCTGCATGATATTACACTTTCAAGATCGAACTTCCAGGAAATACCTGCACATGAATGAATACGTCACAATGTAATGTGACCACACAGTCATGCAAAGGCACTGAGTGTGACGTGGTTGATGGCGGCTGACCATACTACAGCAAAAGACACTGTCAGTGAGCAAACACCACACCGTATCTGGCAAGCTGGCCCACGGTAGCTTAGCCTCACTCACATGACAAGACAAGCAACATGCCGCATTAATGAATATATGAAGTAAAGGCGGCCTGTCTTGGCCTGGTGTGTCTGCAGGGTTAATGCGCACAGGTTTCATTCATGCTTAGGAGTTGATTCGAAGTTTATACGAGTTTTTAGGTATTTTGATGATGTGTGGCAGCTGTTGATGGTCCCAGTTAATGTTGAGCATGGAGCATGGGTGTCTAGCAAGGTAGTCGCATTGCAAACAGCATGCTACCCATCATCACTCCGGTCATTCACTACTACTACTACTACTACTACTACTACTACAAGTTACCTCAAGGGTTTCCACCCGTAAGGAGCCAACTAATGGCTCATTCAAAACAGTATTGGTACAGAAGCAGAAATGCTAGCATGTCATACTTTTGTGGAGGGTGGAGTCCTCAGATTTGTGCACAGAAGCAAAAATGCCCAGTTCCTTAATCAAGGTCTACCACCTGAGTTTAGCAAACCTAGTTAGCAACTTTGTACATTATGCCTCTACACATGCTAGACATAACATTGTTATGAAAACCTGTGGGCTGGGCCTTATGCATCGTATGTTCATGGATACACTTCCTAAAGATGTGCATTTGCTATTGCCTGTGCTGCTGAGCTATCATAAGGAGTTGTGTCTTGCGGGATACCCGCCATCATTCTTGGCACGAGTTTTCCAGTCGTTCCTAA